>JAHZNB010006375.1:0-24223 GCA_027744295.1 Callyntrura guangdongensis
GGTGGGAGAAAAAAAGTTTTTAACGGCAGAGAAAAATGAATGTGGTTGACAATGAGAGGAGTTTAATACACTGTCAAGCTTACAGATTGCTGGAGTTTGAGGCCGGGAATAACATTTTTGACTGTAGTTTGGTTCTGTTCACTCAAGCTAGCAGTTCAGTGTTATTTGCTGAGCTTTTATTGTCAATATTATTATTATTTTACTATTTCCTTTACTTCTGTTACATAATTTTTTAAAAGAGAAGGAGTGGACAAATAAACCGTACGATTTTATGTCGATGGCATAAAAAACGAAGCACAACTTTTAATGACATTTTCCATATGAGCAAATGAAACTGGGGGAATGGCAAACTTGTTTGTAGTCTTTACCGTTGTCAGCCAGTCAGAATCTAAAAGTTATGGATGGCAATGTAGAAGAAGTGTAAAAAGGGGTATTATTTCTGAAAACGGAAATCATTAGAAGGAATGTCATTTCCATCCACCATTGCAATGAAAATGGATGGTTGTTGGAAGTCCTGTACTCGGATTTCCAATTACATTTTAAGTGCATGCGAAAGCTGAGTGATATAATTATTTTCGTTATTTTCTTTTATTTATGACTCAGGTACACGAGGAGGAATGAATTTTAATGAGCAGCTAATTTCCTATCGTATTTCCGCTTCACATTTTTCCTCCATTATAAATATTACTATTGCTTTTCCTTTTCACAGCAGCAGTCTCTACTTTCCATCAAAATTTGCTTTAGTAATTGGAGCAAGACTGTATTCTATTCTGTGAAAATAAAGTGGGGAAACCCTAGTATTAATAATTAACAGTGATACCATTATTTGAGCTGTTACGTCACTTCGCTCAAAAAGCAGCTCAAGTATCAGCGTACGAGGAATTTTTCGACATTTAATATGAACGCTGTAATCTCATTACTTTTTTTGAGAAAAATAGGCAGAAACTGATATGCATACACCGACAAAAGGGGGAAGAAATGACCATTACAGCAAAATTCTCTTACATTCCTTTAAATTACGATTTCTGTGAAAAAAATAATAATCCTGACATTTAAAACTTTGATAACAATACAAATGACAAATTTCTCAGTCGGCATTGCATTGATTTGATGTTTTGCCAGCATTTTCTGACAAACAGTTGCTATTATCATTTTGAACATAATATTGTGTGTATCATAACATAACATACGTGTACCAAGTTGCCCCGAATTGATTGCTTTCCACCCGTGGCTTTCTTGATGTACTAAAACTTGAGAAATTGTTGCTACCACAACGGTTTCCGATGTATTGGATTTGATTGCGATTGCGACGGTGGCTTGGGTAATGGACTCACATTGATCGCAGATATAATATACATTAATCCTGTTGGGTAACGTCTCGCTATTGCTGAAGTTCACATTGGGACCTTGACCTTTTAAATTCTATTTTCTCGATTGAGTTACAGATGGTGAACTGATATGATGGTTTGCCGCTTTCCCATTTCATAAGCTGAGGCTCGATGTTCATTGGCTGGCTGCATAGCTTGGGCAGCCAATCAGCATCGAGCATTGCGTGCGCGCGGCTTTCGTAATGAGACTTATTCCTGCCAACATATCGGTGTACCATCTGTAGTGGACAGCTTAGAGAGGTGTACTGTTAAATTATTCTGAAATTCACAAGCATTTGTGAGTTACTTGTTACAATGGACTATTTACCATGTGTTTGTTCCACAGTAGCAGCTTCGGGTAAACCTATGTTAGATGATTAGAAAGAACAAAAAAATCTGCAGCGAACCGACACATTTGGTTGTCATTCTGAGAATTGCCTGTTAATCATGTATAAAGTGAACATACGTGACCGTTTGTGCAAATGACATTTTTTTAATTTGTCTTCTGTCTCACTTTCTTTTTCTCTCTTCATATTCTTGCTGTCGGAAGCGGTCCATGCTGCTACTTATGATATACTATTATTACACGCTGTTATTATTAATACTGTTACTACTATTATTATTTTTTCTATTACTATGGATCTCGGCTTGGAGAAAGTGGCAAACTGATGTGCGTGCGCGGCTTAAACTTCAGTCGAGTACTTCCACTTGGATTCAGAATAGTTTTTTCATGTCTCAAGATGAAAAAATAGGATGATGAAAGCTTTCCCGTGTTAAAAAATAGGACTTCTTGGGAAAAAAATCTAATTTTCTTTTTGGGGTGACTTTTGATGTGTTATTAAAAGAGGCTTGCTACATAGACGGAATGACGGAAACGAGGGGTTCTTCATGGCGGAAAATTGTTAGTAGCCATCAACAACTCGAGAGTATTCATGCACTTACATTGTAAAAATCTCGTCACAAACACTAGGATAAGATGTACAATGTCACAGAAATGCGGAAAATGTTAAGTGCAATAATTTGAATAAATTCATGCTTCGCTACCTCGTCTAATGAGAAAATTTTAGCAATTCACAGAAAAGTAGAAAAGGCTGAGGGTTTCGAGAGAGAGAAAGAGAGATAAAGTATTATTGTACTTACAAATTACCTGTGATGACACAAGGAAAACCTTTTAGAACTCTGCCCTTTGGTGGTGCGGAATCCAATTTTTTTCTTTTCTTATTTCCGTTTGCCAAACAAAATGTTATTAGCGAAATAATATGCTTAAATTTTACGTCTTGAATAATAATTAAATCTAAATTCCGTGTTGTGCTCTTTAAGATAAAAGCGCTTTGTGTAAGTAAAGAAGGAATAGGCGGGGGGGAGGGGGTTGGTGAAGCATTTCATTTTTCGTTATAGGGCTAGCATATAGATATAATAGAGGCTGTAGCTATAGCGCATCGAATAATAATGTTCGTCTTTCTATTACTGCCAAATCGGTAGCAAAGTGAATTGTCTGGCAGAGATGGTCAATCCCAAATGAATTTCCTCCTCTTTTGCCAATTTCTTTTCATCTCCCAGTGACACCGAGGTGAATAGTACTCCTTTTTCTGGTAAATGCGAACTCACTGCCCAAGACTGTCCTCATTCGTGACAGTGAGGAGCATTTCAACAAGTGACAGAACGTTTTATAAGTAAGCAGTAATATGCATATAGTGATGATATTATTTAAGGTACAAAAAATCATTTCCGTTTCTGAACCATGAAAGCAGAGATTATACAAATTCTTTCCACCGTGCACACCACCTCATTTTTCGTTCTTACCCCCAGCTCGTAGTACAGTATTATGTACATTAGTATGCTGACAATATTGTGTGAATAAATTACCAGATGTTTGGTAGGATGCTTGTATGCCGCTACGACACAACGCGTGTTGTAAATATCGTGTTGGATAAAAAGGCGAAAAATTAATTTACCGAGTAAAAACGACAATCTAAAAGTTTTACTGGACTACGTTTAAGAGAAAGACATTTTTCTGATTGTCACGTGGAGACAGTTTTTTTGTAAGCGAATATCCTGTATAAATAAGCGGTTGTGCGAAGGAGCCAAGTGACTTATTTTTGTTTATTTTAGGCACCCGGCCAGGCCAGTGTTTATAACAAAGCACTGTACGTCTGCTGTTGAATGCTGCTTTTTTGGACAAGACCAGTTTATACACGGCTGGTGATGGTGGGGTGCTCGCCAGTTTTAGTACAAATTACAGTAAATGCATGACAACTCTTCGTTTTTTTAGTTTTCCTGAGGACAGTACTACTTATTACTTTTGTACTTTTCCATTTTCAAAAAACCAAAAAGGGCACACAAATGAATGGCCCTAACTACTGTTGTAAATGAAATAGAACCATAATATATAAGAAATGCACAAGTAATATAAGTAAGTTGTTAAACTAGAGTGATAAATTTTAAAAGTGTATTTGGGAATGGAAAAACTTGCTACTCGATTTAACTTGAATTTACGAACAAAGACAAAAAGGAAAATGGCATATTATTGATGTAATCTTAATTACAGCCAGAAAGAATAATCAAGAAACAAAATACGCTTTTAATTGCATGTCTTGCCTTTCAGCCATTTTCCCAGTCGGCGCAATAATGCAAAAAGGGAGACACATAATTTAAACATAGGCATAGTCTCAAAAACTCTACAAATATGAAGGGTTGTTTGAGCATCATCCTTGGATTCTGTTCTGTGACCCTGAACAGTTTCACAAGTACGATTTTATCGTAAGAACCCATTTATACAAAGAACAGAGAGAGAGAGAAAAAAAAGAGGAAGAGAACGAGAGGAGATATTGAATGGCTTGGTATATGTTAAAAGCAATAGTCGCATAAGAGCTACAGAAGCAGCATCAACTTTACAATTTGTAAACCATGAAAAAGATAGAAAAAACTTTATCCATCCTGGGTTTCCTCTCGCTCCGCTCGCCCAAGCACACAAAAAAATTAAACTTTTTTTATCTTACCCCACTACTGTTGTTTCTTTCAGGTTTTTAACTTTTCTTCCTCTTTCCCAAAACCAACATACCGATACAAATGTAATAGCAATAACGATGATAACATGACTCCAAAACAAAAACCTATGAGACTACCGAAGGAGGTACACAAGCATACACAATGCATACATTCATTCATATAAAATTGTACCTGCGCGGAAAATGCCACGACGCTCTATTGTTGTCCCCCAAAGTCTTATCATTATAGAAAAAGGGTTTTTCTATTAGCGCTATAAAAGTCGACAATACCGTAAGTGTCTGTACGGCACTCTCAGCAAGGGTTTTTCTAATGGTTTCTTCCTCCCATATAATTTTTCTACTACATTTGTACTCATTGATTACATACGGAAAACATTACAAGTCAGAGAGAACTGAAAAAAAGAGCATGTATGATATCGTTTTTCCGGATTTTGTTCCCTTGAAAAAAAAAAACAATATCTCCAGCATAAACGTGTATGACGTTTGGGCTTTGTGTGAAAATGGTCGCTGGCGACCATTTCGGTATGATATTTTAGTGACTACTACTACTGCTGCTGCTGCTGCTATTACTACAACTACTTCCCCTGCTACCGGTGGTGTTTGTATTAAAAACCAAAATGCAAGTAATACGAGCGGTTCAATGCCGCTAGTAGTGCTATTATTATTGTTATTAGTATTATTATTAGACTTATTACTATTATACGCACTCTAGTCATATGAATGTCAAGCCCATTCCCCATCACCACCAACTTTTTTGTTGGCAGGGATATACGAATGGGCACAACAAAGGGTTTTTTTGCAAACTAACTGGGACAGTAAATTTGGTGAAGTTTTGGTAAAAGTTGCACGGTGCTTTGAGAGCGTTGTTCTATTAAGGGTGGTGGTGTTGAGCTACCTCTGCTACTACTATTACTATATATAGTATACTTGTCTTTATTTCTTACAAACAGATACACCCGAGCACCAACTGACTGAGAGTGAAAGATGGTCTTCTCTTGTTCAACACACTCGTTCCGTTGTTGCTCGTATACTAATTCATGATCCAATTAAAGCCATTTTATTATTTTTTTGTCACCCGTACACTGCCCAACAAGAGAAAAGCCATCAACTTTTATTATTCAGCTGGCTGCTTTTTATGCCTTTCCCTCTAGCCTTTCCTTCAATGGTTAGGCAACGCCAACAAAACTTTGGATGTTTCCAGGTTTAAACGTTCAAAATGCAAAATGTGGCGTTTGGAGTGGATAGAGCTTGTATACGTGTTACAAGCTGTTGAGGTAGTATATTATAAAACTGGCACACACACACACACACACACCAAGAAACAAGGCAATTTTTCTTTCTGTGTAATTTTCAGCCTTAATTTGACAAGTTTACTAAAAAGTTTTTATTTCCCATTTTTTAAAGAGAAAATTCAGGAAAGTAAAACAGGGCCTCGCACTTCCAAGACAATGCTGAGTTCTGTCGTAAAAAACTATCTACCTTCTTTATTTTGTTTAATGCCCCACGTCTAAAAGTTGTGATCAGCTTTTTATTGTTACTACTACTACTACTACACCACTACATCATAATCGTCATCAGGCTAATAAATGAAGCTGCCGTGGTGACGTGGTACAAAAATACGGCGTTTTTAGAGCAGACTGCACAACGTTCATAATACAGATGGGGATGCATTGATGTAGAATTTATTTTACAAATATATAAATATAATGGAGTTTGCTCGTAACAAGATAGTATGTAACCTAAGTTTAGCCATTAATTTTCATCACAGCTTCCAAAGTGTTTCTATGTACGTACGTATATATCTGCGTCTCTGTCCTTCCTTTAATTTGCCAATTTAGTTCGTCTGAGTGTGTAAAAATTAGCGAACACTTCCTACATAAAAAATAATAGGACGTTCCGTCCCCCAAAGGAAAATTACTCATTTTTATGTACATAAAAGCTAATAACATTCTGGAAGTGGGCTATATTATAGAGGTGTAATGCTGTGATTCCACTTTATCGGATTCTCGACAAACCCTGTATAAAAGCAGTGTGTTGCCTAACACGTCAGTACGAAAACTTTCCCGATCACAACACTACCTTCCAGTCATCACGTTATCGTTTAAACATTCCTGTCGCCAGTGGACATACCAATCAACATAAAATAATGATTGTTCGCTCCCTTCTCCCTGTAGTACAGTTATGTGCTCATTTTCCTCATCACCATTCTCGACCGCAATCACTCTACTTGCCGGAAAACATTGCACATGAAAGGTCGTATAGTGTGGTTCAGTTTTAAAATGTCTTAGCTGAAACTAGTTTGTATCTGACAGGTAGTAAAGAGTCGCGTTTGATGTGAAATATCGTTATAATTATTTGTAATTGGGAAAGAAAGTTAGACAGTTGCTCATTTTGGTTAGTGGTGATGGTGACAGTGGGTTAAAATTGACGAAGGCCCCTATACCCCTGGTAATGTACAGCCGAACAAAATTCTCTGTGAAATCTCATTTCGCTGATGTGGTCCACACACTGTCATTCTACCATGAAAAGGCGACAGCAAATAGATTTCCCATTAACACACCGACCGACCGACCAAACCCACCTGACAAGCGGCTAACCCAGTTAGTTCACTCAGGTAAATGCATTTCGTTCTTTAAGCTTGTTCCATCTCTCTCTCTCTCTCTCTATCCCGTTCGCTCTCTTTCTCTCTGCCCAGCTTTTTCCCTTTATGGTGACTTACCACAGATTCCACTCAACCACTTGAATACGTACACACGGTCCGTACTCGTACTCCATTATCAAAACATTGGCGCTTATAAGCACAAGTTGGAGCAGTAATGGCACTGAATGGCATATTATTATGTGTACATCGTCAAGATGGAAAAAGCTTTTTTCTTTGTTGAAGAGTTGAGAGAACATGCACACAAAACACCAGTTCACCTCAATTTACGGTCTGATGCACGTAATGAAATGAGAGGGGTAGAAGTAGAAACAGTGGCAGTGGTGGTGGTAATGGTTACGGAACAACTTGTGAAGGTTGAACGAGAAAAAGTCGGTCGCAGGGCATAAGTGGGATTTAACCCCGTTGCGTTCACTAATATTGCACAACAGCAACTTTTTACTGCTAATATGAATTATGCCTTATTTTTGAAAGAGGGGGAGAGAGATAAGGAGAATATAAAATCAAAGGGAAAGTAAAGAAAAATTGGTGCTTCTCCTGTGAAACGGGTATGCATATAAGAATGTATACAGGAATCGCATTACTTAGTTAGCGTGTGTGTGCAAGCAAAGTGTCTTGAGATTTGGTCCCCAGTGGTTCGTTCGTAGCAAACATCGGTCTCCTTACACGTACCGTCGACCAGTCCTTTCATTTGCATTTAAGCACTACGTGCAAGGACATTTAGTAATAAGTACAAACGTGGCCTTTTCACGTAGAGAGCATAATAGTTTATTTTGACATGGCGACATTACTTTTAAATTGATCTGACAATACACGCACAATAGTGACGGGAATATATTCCACAGGAAACGGCAAATAAATTCTGAGAGGATTGGTGGTTCCAATTGTCACGAAACATAGGCACGGTGTAAGGCATGCACAGCGTCATTTTATTTCTTGACAGTCTGTTTGTTTACCGTTAGAGAAATTTAGTTATTTTTTAAAAAGTTGGGTAAGGCCAAGTTTATTTCGTTTCGTTAGGCAATGTGTTAGTTTGTCTGCTTGTTGAAAACAATTAATAAGATTACACGTAATGAAACCATTCTTTCTCTCTGCTACTGCCAGTTTTCTGCTTTCTCTTCTCCTTTCTCTTGGTACAGTCATAAATCCTAATAGTGTCTAAAATTATCATGAATATTAGAGCTCAATTAGGTTGCGGTTGAAAGCGCGCCTTTTTCTACGTTTTTCTTGCTTGCAGTCGTATACACACGGAGGCGGTTCCAGCACAATAAGTTTCTGATCGTATCCGCTTGCGACATTTGGCTTGTGGGTAGTACTCAAACTCATAATATATCTTTGTCAAATGAAAACTGTAAGCAGATTTCCTGGAATTTGTGGGCTTGTATTTTCTTATCTTAACCGTTCATAAAACTGCAAGACTATAGCATAGAATTACCAAAAATGGTTGTAGAGTGAAAACTGTTAAAATAGTTAGCGATCAGCCACGACGGCTGCCACAGAATGAATGGGAAACACACGACACTAACGTCGTGCCCTCGACGTAACAGAAAGCGCGGAAGAGAAATAGGGAGCACAGCAAACGCATGGAATTTATGAGGATTATTTGAGCATGGCTTTTTGCCAAAACACCCGCAACGATGAGGATGATGACGAGAACGACGACGACGATGATTATGACGATGATGATACGGGCGAGCCTCCTTCCACTCAAGTCTTCTTCAATGTCCTGCTTTGACTGCTTTCTTTTTCTCTCGTTTATACTACATCCTTCCTCTGCTTTGAACGGAATTTTGTCTTCACTCGCCCCACCATCACATCACGGTTGTTATCATCGGGATGAACAGACGGGATTGCATTCAAATGCAACCTTTTTCTCCGAGGTCTGCCAGGGCAAACAAAAAAAGCAAAGCAATTTCAGAGAAAAACTCTAATCCTCCTATAATATGCGTACACGGACGTACAAAGTAAGGATAGGACTGGCGCAACTGAAACGAATATATTATTGTTGCCCGTGTAAGCAGCCTAGATACCGGGTAAAGTTCATAGGTTGGATTGGCCAAGAATTGTTAAAGGTTAGCTAAGAATAAAAGGAGAGAAAATCTACAAAAAGGTTTTTTCCGCAAGTTAAGGTCTCGCACAAAAGGAAGCATTCGTGTACATAATGTGTATTTATCTAGGCATGATATGAAACGTATAGTTTACGCTTGAATTACGAGGTTCCTCAAGGGTTTCCTCCATCATAAAAGTTATTTTAACGCTGTTGTTGGCTGTGTTACCGCGGGGATGATGATGTGTTGATGATGATGATGATGATAGTGCTAAGTATACAGTCGAAAGAGCAATAACTACTAACACAGCATTTTTTTTCTACAGTTACAAATAAAAGAGGAGCAAATCCGCATCAGCATCAGTAGTGGCAGAAAAAGACGAGATGCAGACGACGGGAGTGCGTAGGTATATATCCTTGTTTGTATTTGTTTTGTATATTATGCAGTTTGTTTGCACTTAATGTAGGGTGTAAAAGATATATAAAATGGGCGCAATATTGCTTACCACCACCTCGAAATTATGTGAAGGTTTTCTCCTTTTCATAACCATGTAGGTAATATTATGTGATTATTGAAGTACACCCGTGTGGTAGATCCATTATGCATACAAACTTGGCATACAAGTGGATAGACACTTACAAGGAGAAGAAGCAGAAGAAAGATAGGAATCGCAGTTTGTAAAAATAGAAATAAGAAACGGGAACGGGAGGAAAAAATGAAAATACAAAACATCATCAGCATTCCCTTCGCTGCCAGTACGTATAGTAGTGCTTGCCGAACCTTCTGTGGCAAGGTTGACTCTTACAAAGAGTCTTTTCCCTGTGTTCCCTCTCTCTCTTGCCTTTGTGTGCGAGCTTCAACTTAAAGATATTGTCGAAGGAAAGAGAAACGTCAACCGAAAGAGGGTGTCAAACAAATGTTCGGAAATCCAATAAGTTTTATCCTTTGTACTGCCAATCAGCTGTACCTCGATGAGTACAGGGCTAAATGTGCACAAAATGCCATTGTGCTCTATATTTTCTTTTATCCCAATATGTACTTACCATTTCGTCTCCATATTCGTCGAGATTGTCGGAAGCGGAATAAAACTTCGTTTGGTGTGCTATGCTAACCCCGATCCACACGAATACACTCTTCAGTATTATCTCCGGAAACATACAAACATGTTGGTGAAGCCACTGAAACATGACGATCGTGATGATGACGATGTTGTTGCGGGGTAATACACACTAGAAGGTCTCCTTGTATCTTGCCACTGCCATTGCCACCTTACACAAAAAAGCCCACGCACGCACACACAATAGGTGGAAGAAAGCTTGTATAGTGTCTTCAGACAACATGCAGCGGCAGAAGCGTTTGGCAACAAAATAAAACGATAGACTCCATATGAAGAAAAAACAAAAGCGTTTGCATGAATATCCTATTTTCTAACAGAGATATGCACGCGTTGAGGCATTCCACAAAATCAACTTTCTTCGGCATGAACACCCTCCTGGCCAGAACCAGAGCTCTCGGAGGAACTACATAATATTTGCTTTAGTACACACTTTTCGTAGTCCTCCCCTACCCTCCTCTTCATAATCATCATCATCATCGTTGACGTCCTTTTAGCATCATATCATCATTCTCTATAGTTGATGCTTTTCGAGAAAATATTAAAAATCGTGACTTGAGTTGAAACGAAGTTGACTACGGCAAGATTTAGACAGCTAATACAGATTTCCTCGTGGGATTTCCTGTGCCACTCATTGTTTTGAAGACTCAAGAAGGCATCTTTCCTTTACTTTGGTTCTCTCTTCCTCTCCCTCTCCTACTGCTACGTTACTGTTTTCTCCAGATCTTAATTAAAACTATATACAAAATGTAATCCCTCAAGTCCCTTACGATCTCTTACTCCTACTACAACCACTCTCACTCCCGCACATCTTTACGCCAACTGGATGAATCCAGTCTGCAGTTTTTCGTCACGCTATAACAATATTAATAATAGCAGTGTAAGCACCCCTTCTCCTTGCTTATTTAATATACATGAGGGAGCAGCGGGAATGAGTTGTGCGTAGGCTGTGACACAGACAGACTTACGCAAACAAACACCCAACCACCAACAAAAACAACAGCCAGTAAGCTACTACAACCCAAACTTCAATTAGTTTAAATAAAATGTACAATTGTAGTCTTCAGTCTTACCATGCCCAAGTTGGTTTGACGTCGTTGTTGTGGTGCTTCATTTCCCCCGCCGGATGGGTCTCTCACAGCAGCAGCATGCATTTATTAGACACGTTGCCGTTTCGTTCTACTACTGCTCCCGGCTACAAGGGAAAGCAACAGTGGGGAAAATAATAAAATGACAATTCCTCTAAAACAGGATTGGTGAGCCGAACTGCTAGTGGACACATTAAGCAGGAGAAAGTATTTCAAGCTTTTAATTTATACATAGGGTAAGTGCACAAACCATGAATAAGTAAACGTTTGGCATCAATTTTATGCAACTACATTATTACAACAAGGAAGAAAAGTGGAGAACGACGCCTGTATGCATGAGTAATTTCTTGCGTTGCCAAAGGAGCAAAGAAAAGCTTGTCGAATAACACCAACTACTACAACGACTACTCTACTCTTTTGACAACGACAAAATATACACTTTTACTCGTATCACTTGAGCCCCAGCTGCAAACCAAGAAAGTACATTGGTATTTTAAGCACAAAACTTTCATAAACATAAAACCGTTCTTGCAACTGCTAGTAACACTCAACCGCTACTTTTTTTGCAAGTTACACGCACAACACAACGACAATGACGACACTACAGAATCCGCATCAGAAAAAATTACTGGATGTAGTTTATTGAAGGAAAGTTAGCTCTTTGCGAATTGTCAACACCATTTTCTCCTATACTTTAGCCATCAATTCCTTCGACTTTTTTCAATATTCTCAGAGGAAACCAAGTGAACCGAAAATTGGAATGGAAGAGAGTTTTTGGATCAGATTGATTCATCCTCCAGTGGTGAGTGGATGCATGCATGTATACAAGAATGTTGTGATGATGTAAAGAAAAGTTTCATGGTCTTGTTTACTGTTGCAATACATACTCCCATGAATCTGTTTGCGGAATAAAAGGACCGGAAAAGAAAAGTTTATGGTTTCAAGTCATAAAATAGGTAGTCTTTAAACGTATGAGCATTGACACTGACATGAAATTGGAAGGAAACAATAACAATGGTGCAGTTGTGACTCTCAATTCAAAGAAAAATGTAGAAGCCCGTTATAGGTTTCCTTTCAGAGGGAACGTCGTTGGTTGGCGAATCCCTGGGACGCCTGGAGAAATTTTAAAGGATTAGAAGGAGACAAGAGGACCTACCCAGAGCTTTAAGTCGTCTGGGTTACTGTTACTACTACGGTCATATAATTTTATATAAACATTTCAGCACCGGTTCCAAACGGAAAAGGGGGAAAACGAATTTAATCGTTTTTTCTCCTTTTCACGTTCGCCGTACTTCTTTTTACTCCATCTCCGAGAGAGATGACAATGATGGTGGTGAGGAAGTATTATTTCTAAATGAAGGACAAATGTACAATTTTTTGCTGCTAACATAACATAATAAAAAGGCAAAACATAGCAGGGAACATGTGTAATGAGTAATTTTGTCTCTCTGCGGGGAAAAAATTATTACAAGAGAAAACTTGCCAAAAACGGAAGGTCAAGGGAAAGATCGAAGACAAAAAAATACGAGTGTGATAGTGATGATGACGCTCTGGCAAACTAATACACACTCAAATATGTGCTCTCTCTCTATATCACCCGCGTTCCAAGTTTTCAACCAATGTAAAGTGTTCAAAGATAGATTAAATATACTGCATTGACGGATAACCCAAGAAGATAATAGGAGTATCCAGTGGTGGTATTTCGGTTACAACTTATAATGTTGAATGCCGTTTTAGCGTAAAAAGTGCTACATTACATATGTGACTAGGGGTATGTCTGTATGAAGATATATGGTAAAAACGAGACGATACGGTTTTTGCATCCAGTTTATAGAACGAGATGAGCCGTATATTTACTATCCTTAATGGCATCTCGCTTCCCACTAGAATTTCCACAACTCATGAGATATAATGGGCGTATAATGCAACGATATGGTTTTTGCTCTGTCCTTTTTTGTTTCCTTAGCAAAAAAGGAAAAGGACGCATACTGAAAGGCAAGGCCAAATGAATGCAAGCGAGACAGGACAAAAGTGTCTAAAAAGTACTTCGCTAACTGACGTAGCTAAAAAATATGACCATGTTAGGAACGATACTTATATTTTCACAAGTACTTAGGAATGTTCAAGTTGATACATCTGTCCTACGAAGAAAAGAAGTGAAATACCAGAGTGCGTTTAGCAGAGGAGTCATATCAACAATATATCATATAATAATTCACAATCAGGGAAAAGAAGCAATAAGAATAAAAAAATCTGTAAGATGGAGGGCGTTTGTGAAAAGATAATAAAGTTGGTGAAATCCGTCATGGAGTTTATAATACGAGAATATGACAAGATGTTCTTTGAGCTTTGTGATGAAATGAACGAACAAACGAACACTATTTTACAATTGTAAAATATAAGAAAAAACTAAAGCCCAAGAGAAATCTCTTAAAATCGTAACGGAGTGCTACCATACTTTTTACTCTGATTTTTCACTTTTGACAATTTCTTTAGGGATTGCCACAAGGAGGGGAGGATGAAAAATTGGCGGAAATTCGTTTCTTCCAATATATCATAATCGAACAGGTTCAACGTTCAACTTGAGTGGGTGCATGCATTGAAAACGGATATGATTAACTGCCATGGACATTTCTTTTTCCCGTTATGGTATATAGGTACACTGGTAGCAGCACTGTAAGTTTGCGGAGGATACTCTATTTTTCTAACAGTTGACAATGTACATTACATCTTTTATTCTTAGTTGTGAGCACAAAGTTTCGTCACGTTTCTATCGCAGCTCGGTATTTACACGTCCTGAAAAAGAAAATCAAACAGTTGCAGAAAACGGTTTGTTTACTCCCGAGAACAAACTTCTTGGTATCGATTTTAAAAGCCAATCCATTTCATCAGCATCCCTTGTCTCCTATGAATCTTACTCAGGACAACTCCCAATGTCGAAAAGGGAAGGTGTTTTAGACAGAAAATCTGGGACGATTGAGAATACATACTAATAAAGTACCACGATGATAAATCAAACGGGAAAAATTATAAGTGTAAAGTCTACTATAGTAAATTATATGGTGAGAATATCTCAAAATTATGCAAACAATTTGTCTTGTTTTAAGTTTTGCTTTCGGTACTCAAACGATCACAACAACGAATGACTGGAAGCAATTTTATCATAATATGCATTAGTGTGTATACAACACACGCGTGTGTGGAGTCACTATCAAAGGTGCTTTTTTGAATAATACACTTGCACGCACAAAACATGACGCGATGGAAGCGTGGATTTGACGAAAAGAAAAGTTTATTTGTTTTTGCATTATGAATAGTTTTTTTTATGATACAAATACAATATTACTGTATCATCTTATACAATATAGCCTTGCAACGTTAAAGGTATTTTTTTTATCATCATTTAACAATATTATTACTTGCATCTTGCATATAAGAATTTTCAAATTGCAATCTTCTCTTCTAAACACTGTTGTTGTTGACGATGTTCTTGTGTAATAATGAATCACATAACAAACACTCTAAAAGTCATTACAGGTAGTTTATATTTTTTTATCATTAACAATTAATCAATAATGAGAGGTACACACGAGGTGATGCATTCGTTGAAAACTTCTTTGTTTTAAAAATTACATAGACTTTTGAAAACCATAACCGTATGTACATAAGTACATACCTGCACAGATAGTATAAATAATATAATATTTTGTAATGATGCATAGTCAATTTTATTAGGGGTATGCATCTTTTCTTCTATGTAACATCTTCCCATGCTTTCAAGTTTTTTCATCACAGAAATAACAGTACTTCTGGTAAACACATCTCTTCATAGAATATTGATTTTAAAATTTAACCAATCTTATTTTGGTTATCAGTTCAGCTGCAGTGGAGTCACCTGTACTGCCAACTACAGCAGTACAGGGAAACTGCATAAGTTTTCAAAATAAGTAGGTACGTTTACCACGAATACCTCCTACACCAAAACTCCCAATTTAAATTAGTAAAATACAGAATAATAATACAATATAAATTAGAGAAATTCTGACAGAATTCTTGGTTAAAGGTAAATTACAAACAAATATAATGTGTAGATAATAAATTTTCAACTTTACACAGACATTCTACGACGATAAAACTTTTGATCATGAGAGATGACTGACAAGTTGAAACAATGACATTTTTAGTAATATATTAAATATATGTAATGTATAAATATAATGAAATCAAACTTTACGGGTAAGTCTTTTGTTAACCAATTGAATAGGGTACCAGTAATAACCTTCTGTAAATTCACCTGCTACCAGCTAAGCTGCTCCTATCGTAACAATGAGGTCACCTCATTGAGGTGGCACATAACAAACATCTAATGAGAATACGACTGACCTTCCGACCTGCTGTCAAAAGTTAAGTGTGCCGGAACAGGGATTACTCCCTGTAATAATTTTGTAAATGTAACAAAAGTCACCATTGTCGATAACACATTCCTGCTTCACAACATTCCCAGTCTGACGATTATATTAGTAAATTTGACTACCTCCTCAGCCCATTATTAGTTTTCTCAGTTGCGTATCCGTGCACAGATATATTTTTGTATATTTTTTGTAAATATCTAAGTAAATACGTAAAGTTACACTGACCATTTTGCAGTATTTTGGTATTTCTTCAGCTCCTAATAACGGCCGTAAACTTTGATGTATTAAAAGTTCATGGCGAATAATAATAAAAGTTGGAGAAGCATAAACGTTACATTAAAATACTTGCTTGTTACATATTATTACGAAATCGGACGTCAACAGTCTTGTCTTACACTCTACCTGTAATATCCTCCTATACCCTTACAAGAGAAAACTCAACGAACAATCTAATGAAGTACTATCATCAGTTTTAACTTTTTATCGTACAATGTATTTACTTTTTTCTCTCTACAGTTACTAGTACAATCCTTTTAATAATTCTTATAGACGCAGAGAGAAATAAACTTGTAAAAGCTCAAGATGTAAAATGCTCTATGTAAACACGTATGGATGACTCCTCCTTGTTTAACTAAATCTACAAGTAATAAAACTCTTTGTTAGGGAAATTAATAAATAAATAACATTGAATAGACAAAGGTTTGGACTAAAAACTAAAGCATTGATTAGATCACGATTAGACAACAAAATAGGATACATAATTAATTTAGGAGGTGCTTTTAATAATTTCCAAGTTGACTACCCCTGAGCACTGAGCGAACCGGGTTTAAGATCATTATTGCGGTAAAATTGAAATCAAACAGATCAAATAAACGGCCTTAAAACATTTTTACGCAGTTGATTCCATTAATATCAACCTACGTCGTATTGACGATTTCTATACTTTCATCGGATACCAGATCGCGTAACAATAATATTAATTATAATAACTAGGCAGTCTCTATTGCAAGAAAATACTGGAAAGTTTACAACTTGCAGTTTCTTTCCGTTGTTCAAGAGTCCCAGTTTCTTTCAGTACTAATCCTATATTAAAAACTTAAACCAAGCTTACACAAACGTAATTGAATTTTTCTCTTTTTATACCAAGAAAGAAAGATGCAAATGAAATTTTAAACTTTTTGAAGAATTACAACTACAATTACAGAAAAAGCGTCACAAATTATCCAACATAAGTACACGAAAGAAACTTTTTTTTATTAGAAATAACATAACTACAACTAAATTACCATGATAATATGTAAAGTGTAGTTGCAATTATTGCAATGTAATTCTGCAGAAAACTTTTCCTGAATGTAGTTTAGATAAGAGTGCACGCAAGTAAACTAATATAATATCAACTATAGTGTAACGAATGACAGTGTAGTAAAGATAAATGAAATGTACTAATAATTTTAACTCAAAAAGGATTAGTGGTCTGATTTTACAGAATAATTTTGAAACCAAGATTACTAAGCTGGGATTTCAGGAGCAACACATTCACGAGCCATATGCCCACGTTCCTTGCACCTGTAAAAAGGGCAAAGAATTGTACATTACACGAAGAGAAGAAGAAGAAGAAAGTAGAAACTACACATATATTATTACTTATTAGCATTACTTAAATCCACATAGAAAAAATATGAAAAATATAGCGCATCACATTACGAAATTTGGGCAAAATAATGAAAGAAACGTAGCCACACTAAACTATCAATTATTTACAATTTAAGAATTTGAGATACTGGAAGAGTAAAACATGAAATGAAATTATTTAAAGCTGAAAGCACTCATTCCCTTCATTACCTGTAGCAGACAGTCCCTTCAGATGAAGGACAGTTGCGTGAGAGATGATCGTATGCTCCGCATGAGTAGCACTTCTTTTCATCGCCATCCGGATTGGGACAATCAGTGGATATATGCCCCAATTTACCACATGCGTAGCACTGTTAAAGTAAATTGAATTAAATTAATACTGTAGTACTATTGGAGTCTCTTTCATTTCGTTAAATCGCATGCTTACTTTACGATCATCCTTAGTACAATCACGACTCATATGTCCCTGCTCCCCGCAGGAATAGCAAGTCATGTTGCTCGAGAAACATGTTGCTCGAGAAGTTTCGCGAGTCCGGACGAGGGCATTCTCGAGCAATATGACCTGGCTTACGGCAGTTATAGCACGCAGCTGTTACAAAAAAGTATATTTTAAGTTTTAATATAGTTTGAGAAGGATTGTATGGTATTAAATTCTTAAGGTTAGAATACTTACGCTCATCAGACGACTGTTTACAGTCTCGAGCAATATGCCCAACTTCGTCACATTTGTAGCAGCGGTCACTCTCTTTGCAATCCCTTGCAAAGTGTCCAAACCGGTTACACTTGAAGCATTTGTCTGTAAAATCATATTGTCAATAAAATTCATTTATCTGTCAAGATGTTCAAAGCAATGATTTACAATGTTTACATGAAATTCAAAAACATACCGCGGCTGTTATTGCGAGACCGTCCGCCAGGGCCACCAGGGCGACCACCGTCATCGCATTCACGAGCAAAGTGCCCGGGCTTGTTGCACTTATAGCAAACGCTCATTTTCCTATGGAATCAAATCATAACATATGGAATTAGTGACAAGTCACCATCAATCATCAAGAACATCATCAATATTGAACTCTACATAGTCTATTTTCGAATTCCCTATTCAAAATATGTTGTCATTGTAAAATCATCACAAAAGAAATCTAACAACTCATTTAACTGCTGATTTGTGTGCGTTTCAAACTCGCTACGGCGTAACCTCGCCCCTTTCTCAAATAAAAAATCCTACACCATACTGCCCACAAACACCCCTACTGCTACTGCTGACTGTACTTTTCACCCACAACTTCGCAAACTATTACATTTCAAAAGACAACCCGTTGGAAGCCCAATTAGTCCCATCTACCAAAGTCATCACGTAACCTGACTCTACCAGATGTAACTCCCTAATTAACATGTCAATTGTCCTACCATATTTAATCATAATTACTGCACCTCCAAAATGTATAAATTCGTTCTAAATTACACCTCCACAACTCACCTCTCTTATTTAAATCAATAACGTCAAAGATGGCAAGTTGGAAGATTGGACAATTTAATTACAACAACTGAAAACAGTCCTCTAAAATAACTGCGTTTCTCCCAGCGTATAAAACCTTCTCCTCTCTCACTCCTACCAAAAGCACACCAACTCTCACCCTCCGCTCTAGTTCGTCCGACCAGCTTCTTCCCATCGGTAGGTTAGACTGATTTACAAGGAGAAGGAAACAAACAGAAAAGGAAACTAGCTTAAGCCAGCCAGAGTGGAGAGAGGCAGAAGAGAGCGAGCGAAGAACGAGCGTGAGCTAGCTTGCCCATACCTATTCATGTTGTAGCATTTAAAAGGCATTATTACCAGTTTTCTATATCCATTTTCCAAGTTCCAATTCCAATCCCGTCTGTACCATTACATTTTTACACATATTACCACAACGGCATCACCGGCGATACACACTCCACTGTTGTGCGTGTGGTGAGTTAAAAAAGACGAGGGTACAATTCAACACCAATGCATTTGTGCATTTCCCCTATAGCCAACTGCTAATCTCGCTACTCCTCATTGTGCATCTTTTCTACCATACACCACGAACACTACTGCCATCCCATGTCACAAACGCACTTATGCACGAAACATTTCCCAAGTTTATAGTGGTAGTTCGTGAGTTGGTAGTGGTAGATTCATAACTACAGTTAAGGTTCGGTTTTTTTTCTATTTGAGGCAAGCTTAAAACCTAGTTAGCATAAAAAGCCTGATGTAAAATAGCATTTTCGTGGAATATATGCTTCCAAAGAAAACTATTGTCAAAGGTCTTACGATACCAAAAAACCGATGAGGCAAATGATGAAAACCCACATGAAAAATGATGTTGCCAAGTCGTGGTATTATACAATTTTAAATATTAGGCATAAACTCACAAGATTTGATAACCCTAACGTATATAAACGTTAACTGCTGGAAGCATTATGTACTTTTGGAAGGAATATCTAACTTCAACCGTCGAATCATTCACATATTATTTAATTGTCTTGTGAAATCGGAACAATTCACAAAAAAATAATTGTTTACTGAAAGCAAACACAATAAATCTGCCATAATTGCAGCAGTAGAAACGCGGATGAAAACTTTTGTATTGATACAAACTAATTGAATTGAAAAAACTTGATATTTTGGCTTGTCATTGGCCTCGTATTGCTATATACCAAATTTGAGCTAATTTGGATAAAGTTTAAATGTTGACGCCCAAAAAGACCCCATGGGGGTTGACCAAATTCGCTGAAATTACATCACACACAGGCCACTAACCTAAGGCACCTGCCTGCCATATTTGAGTCATTTTGGCTAAAAGTTTAATTTTTAACCCCCGAATGTCTTCCCTGGGATAGACCAAATTTGCTGAAATAATATCCCAGAGATGCCAGTCTAAGGTATCTGCGTGCCAAATTTGAGTAAAATCGGCTGAAGCGTCTGGCCTGTGGAGTGATGACAGACGGACAGACACAAACACGGTAAAGTCATTACTAGCTGAAAAGTCTTATTGTAAATATCGATAATTATTTTACACCCGTCCGTTACCCGAAACACTTAAAATTAATTGCGATGCTGAAATTAAGGGTTTTTTATAAGAATCTATTAATTCTACGTGTTTTTATGATTTTTTACATGTCACAATTTTCTAGTCTTAAACAGCACAATTTTGTCCATCACAAAGCTTTGAAGAGACAAGTTTCAATTCAAATATACCTAAACACACTTATTGCGTCTTTTTTCAAAATAATATAGGTAAGTGCAAGTGTGCACGATGTTGCCGAATAGGTAGAGGTAAAAAAAGGTAAAAAGAAGAAGCATAGTAAACAGGCTTAACTGCAACTTTAGAGACGCAGATGAAAATGGTTGTATTGATACAAGCCGATTGAATTGATAAAGACTTGATATTTTGGCTTAACAGTTGACTTGGTATCGCTATAATTTTTTTATAGCTAATTTGGATAAAGTTTAAACATTTACCGCCAAATGACCCCTTGGGGTTTAGCTGAAATTGCATGCCATAGAAACCAGAGACATAAGGTATCTGTATGCCAAATTTGATACAAAGCGGCTGAAGTTTAATTTTTGACCAACCAAATGACCCCCGGGATTTGACCAAATTTGCTCAAATTATATCTTAGAGATGTCACTACCCTAAAGTACCTTTGTGCCAAATCGTCTANAGCGGCTGAAGTTTAATTTTTGACCCACCAAATGACCCCCGGGATTTGACCAAATTTGCTCAAATTATATCTTAGAGATGTCACTACCCTAAAGTACCTTTGTGCCAAATCGTCTAAACCGTCTGGCCTGTAAGGTGATGACGGACAGACAGACAGACAAGCATGCTAAAATCATTACTTAGATGAAAGATCCTTCATCTGCGTAATAATATTATTCCAAGTAGAGCAAGCATTTACCGTTTACGCTAGAAAAACAGACTTTTTGTCATTTGCTTCTCCGCGCCGTCTGAGAAATATCAACGTGAAGATGAATGGTAAAACAAAAAACCATCTCTACTCTCTATACATTTAGGTTTTATGTTGGTAGTGGTGATGTGATTGATGATGATGATTATGACCGATGACGATGATTCTCTATATCTCTATAAATGGAAAGGGGTAGCGACGGATATACGTATACGTTTTATTGCCGATTTGGGACTAGGCAAAGTATTAGTTTAACACCACACAGAATCTGGACTGGACACAGAATCCAGCAAGTATTTCCGCTATTCTTGTATAACAGTCATATCTAAATTTCCTAAAAAAAATGATCATTCTGTGCAAGTATGTCTCGTCGTAGTTGATACTTGAATTTAAAACGTATGAAAAAAATAACTCATAATTAGAACTTTAAAGCTATTTCTGCTCCACAAATTAAAACCATGCGACCAAAACTACTACCACAAACATGCGACTATTTATGTGTATAAGAAAAAGTCAGTTTTTCACTTTCCCAAGCCATCTTGAAATTAAACGATTATTACGCCGATGAAAGGTATTTCATCGGAGTATTGAGATTAGCGTATTTGTCTGTCCGTCTGTCATCATTCTATAGGCAAGACGCTTCAAAAGGCGCTTTGGCTCAAATTTGGCACGTAGGTACCCTAGGGTACTGGCATATATGAGATACAATTTCAGCAAATTTAGTAAACCCACGGGGGGTCAAAAATTAAACTTTAACCAAATTAGCTCAAATTTTGTATAGTGATACTGGATGAACTGACAAGCCAAACTATCAAGTCTTTATCAATTCCATCAGCTTGTATCATACAACCATTTTCATCTGCGTCTCTATAGCTGCGATTAAGCCGGTTTATTACGCCAATGAAATCTATTTCATTGGAGTATTGAGATTAGCGTATTTGTTTGTCCGTCATCACGCTACAGGCCAGACGCTTCAGCCAATTTGGCTCAAATTGGCACACAGGTACCATCTCTTTAATTTCAGCAAATTTGATATACCCCCAGGGGGTCATTTGGGGGTCAAAAATTAAACTTTAACCAAAATGACTCAAATTTAGCATATAGGTGCCTTAGGTTAGTGGCATCTCTGGGGGTGCAATTTGAGCAAATTTGGTCGACCCCCAGGGTGGTCATTTACATGCTCCACGCTGAACCTTTCCATACAGTTACTCCGTGTAGTCCTAAACAGTCATGAGACGAAATTGTCTTTTATGTCTACGCTTGTAATTGTAAATTTATATTCACAGACAGACGGTTTATTAAAACAGGCACACTTTGTTTCGACAATGACTAAGACTAAAGGGTACATGCATATTTCAAACCAGCAGGGGAGACGGACAATTTTCAACATATCATATTTGATAAAAGCAATTATTTGAGACTACACAGCAATACGATATGTGTGTATCTATAAATTATATTTCTTATAATTGAGCTTGTTGATGTGTCCCACCAACCACCACTACCGTGAAACGTACCGTGGCTAGAGAGTTCCTCTTTAGATCTGCTTGTGAAGCTTCAGTTTTTCGGTGGCCACTTCTCGATCTTTAGTTGTTGATGCACCGCACCGGCATACCTAAATAGCATCCAAAAACAACTAGTTGTAAAGGAAAACAAGTGGCGCACATTCAAGTAACCTTTTTTACATTTTGTAAGCTGCTTGTTGAGTGTACATACGTACCTACGCATCTTCATCTTCATTCAAAATTTCAAGATGGCTAGTAAACCTTTTTCCGAAACTTATTATAATAATGTTGATCAGCAGAGTTGACCAGCAGAGTTATGCCGTAAAACGTGACAACTGCGAGTTGTTGTAGTGTAGTGCATCTTACCGGGAATGAGGTGTTGTTCTGAGGTGACACCTTCAATTTAAAAAGCCACGCATGCGTTTCGGTAGTATTCAACACGTAGAAAAACGTGACGGTTTTCATTTTTGGTCTATACTTAGATACTACCTATTATTTGATTCCCGAAACATTTTTAAGTTTCTGCATAGCTTAAAAGGATACCCACTGGACTGACGGCCGCCGGCCGGAGCGAACGGCTAAACCTAAAAGACAATCCGAATGACTTCGAGTACATTGACAAAACAAAACCATAGTACTTCGCTACCAAGAAAAACAAGGAGATGCGGAAAGGAGGGAGCAAAGCGGTAGTAAAGTGGAAATCTTTTTCACCATTACGCAATACTATACACACTGAAAAATTCTCATCATCGTTCGTCTTTCAGTCTTGAGTACTCGCTTCTGAGGCCTCGGCGTCGGCCCATCGTCAAATTTGTATGCATGATCAACATTATGTATTATTATTACGTAGATGAAAGATTTTTCATTTGGTATTGACTTTGCCCTGTTTAGTCTATCTTTCTGTCATCACGATTCAGCCGATTTGGCTCAAATTTGGCATACATGTACCTTAGGGTAGCGGTTTCTATGGGATGTAATTTCAGAAAATTTGGTCTACCCCCAATGGCAATTTGGGGGGTCAAAAAAATTAAACTTTAGTCAAAATGGTTCAAATTTGGCACACATGTGCCTTGTGTTAGTGGCCTCTCTGTGATGCGATTTCAGCAAATTTGGTCAGCCCCCGTGTGGTCATTTGGGAGTCCACATTTAAACTTTATTCAAATTAGAACAAATTTTGTGTAAAGTGATATTAGGCAACAACAAGACAAAATATCAAATCTTTGTCAATTCAATCAGCTTGTATCAATTCAAAGGTTTCCATCTGCGTCTCTACTCTGCAATTATAGCAGGTGTATTTTATAACTACATTACGGTGACCAGAATTTTTTAGCGAATATATAGTACAAATCGGTATTATAGCACATTTTTGCATAAAGTGCATTTTTGCACCCACCAAAATATAGTACATTTATTTTACTATGTCAAATCTACGAACAAGACAATTGTTAATATTTATC
>JAHZNB010006376.1:0-12040 GCA_027744295.1 Callyntrura guangdongensis
AAACGAAGGCTGCGCTCCACCCTTCATTTACCAAGAATCCTTGCAACAACAAGACTGGAGGCAGCATACAAATCATGGTAATAAAAAATATCCACGATATCCTTCGTACTCCTAATTGGAAAGCATTCTGTGGTCGTCTCTTGGCTAGTTCACCAGCCAGCTGTCCAAAATGTGTCTTCTTCCCGGTATTTATCACCCGACAAGTTGCCGTCCCACTAACCACTGCAGACCCCATAAAACAAAGATCCGGCCTGTCCAGATCACTGCTATCCCGACCAGCTTCACTATCCTTGCCCTTCTCATCTGTGTACACTGGCAAACCAAAAAGTCTCCGGAAGAAGACCACTACACCATTTGGCTTTTGCGTGGTGTGGTCATCAATAATCTTTTCTCTGGAATCGTCCGTCGACGCGGAGCCATGTCGAAATGAAAGAGACCCATTGTCATTGCCCCCTAAATACCTATGCTTTTGTACCGGGATAGCTTCCCCAGTTAATGCTGCCTGGCTCACGTAAAAATCTTTAACTTCGACCACCTCCACGTCAGCAGGGATCAGATCCCCAGGTAGCAACTTTATCCAATCTCCCGGAACTAAGTCTGTGGAAACCACCGTCATTTCTACCACCTTGTCAAGTTGACCACCCGGCATATTAACACTTCTGTACACGGTCACCTTTTTGGCGACAAATTTGAGAAGGGAGGACACCGCCACCACCGATTTCCATTCCTGGTGAAATCGTAAGAGTGAGGAAAGAGTGACCATGATGAACATGATGCCCATTGTTTGAAACTCTTCTGCCGCTCCACTAGTAATGGCCAATAGCACCAACAGAATATTGAAAGGGTGAACCATTGCTCGAAATAGAACCTGGTACCATTTTCGCTTTTTACTTGTTTGCACCACATTCAACCCGTGCTGAGCCTGGAGACGGGGCACATCTGTTGCATGAAGGGGACCGGCGATCTCCCCAGAGGGAGGGGACGAATGTGACCACTCCATACCTGCGATTATGTCTAAACCAAACAACAAATCAAATTACCAACTAACCTGTCTGGTTAAGGTACACTAAAAACTTTGCTTTTATATTATTTACTCCGTCGGATTTTTATTACCATTTTTTTGGAAGGCGGCATCTTAATCAATTAAAATATATGGTCCAACTCTACCCATCGAGTCTATTTTTAATTTCCTAAAATTCAACTCTGGTATTCTTTTATCGCTTCAACATCGCTCTTCGGCCCATCATGTAAACGCGATAACTTACAACTTTGGAAAATGATTCGACTCTTCTCATCTTCTCGTATCTCTGCGCATGTTTGTTAAAGCGTGTATGTATGTCATTGTTGCGCAAACAACAAAACCTACCATACCACGAAATGGCTTAGGTGGGGTTCTTCTCTGGGAAGCTGTAAATTTGTATGATTAACTGCATCATTGTCAGCGTCATCCTCAAACAACGATAGAGTGCAGCGTAGGAGTAGGTGCTTAAATTACGTGACTTTTTATCTTTTGTTTACCAACAAACACCAACGCAACCAGCGAACAAGTGAAAGGGATTGATGGGAGCATTACTGCTAAGACCGCAGTAAAATTACTGTGTATTTCTTTAGTAGTTCACTTACTAAGTAACGGTAACGATGTTGTCTACCTAGTAATACCAAAGGGCATAGCGTGCGTAGTGATGATGAGATAATATCTGCTGTTACTTGACACGGAGCCAGTGACTGCGGAAAAATGAAAGAGGGGGCACTTATTCCTATCGATTCCCTATTGGTGTTAGATTCGTTTTTCTCTAATTTTAAAGGTTCAATTTCTGGAGGCAAGGGCGTAGAAAGAAGGGGTACAAGGGGGATAAATCCCCCCACGTTTGGGCCATTAACATTACAGGACAGAATTGTCCCCATTCTTCCCCCACGCTCGTCGCCACTGTCAAGAGGCACTTGTCCCCCATCCCCCCTGTTCCGCGATCTGTCATAATCGACCACACAATTGCAATTTAGGAATTAAGTGTGCACTTTTCTGCATGACAGACAACTGTTTATAAAGGAAATAGTAATTTGACCTTGCCTCACGTGCTGTTCAAAAAGTATTATGATGCAGTTAGGTGTCGCCAATTAGTTAAAATTTTGTCTTATAATTAGTAACTTAGGTCGGTAGGATATTGACACCATTTTACTTCTTCGTATAATTAATCACTGATGACATAAAGGGTTACCAAATAACAGTGACGGTTTCCAGCTATAACTTAGAACCATGAAACCTTTTTCGCCGAAGCACGATGTGAAAAATATTTCTTTTGAAATGGAATACCTCTAGAACCTAACCATTAACCATGCAATATATTGTAACTAGATACAAATAATTAATTAACGATCTGTACAATGTGCGCTTTTGCACCGTTAAATAATACTGACTGATCTTACCACATGCTGTTGGTGTGCAGGTCAACGTCTCCACCGTTGTTCCATAACTAGATGTATTATTTAACGACGATGATAACCTGGTTAGATTTGGATGAAAATTTCCGCTACGGCCTCGTGTCATCTTGATCGTAGCTTTTATTCAAACTTGTGCCGACTTTTCTAGTAATGGTATGTCCTTGTCTCTCGAATGTCCGTGAACCTGAGTGAGCAAGTAAATTTAATTCAGAACCATAATATTTAAATCTGCTCAATGGTTCTTAATTTTAACAAGAATAAATTATATTTAATCCGTTGAAAATTCCAAATCTTACTCTTATTGTACTACTAATCGTGAGAATTCAAGTTACGGATTGAAGTTAGAGGGATCACGACAAGTCCATGCACTTCGGTGGACATGCATCCTCAATTTAACGCCCACGCAAACAATTGCCAAACTCTTCAACATTCAGTGTGGTTGACTAAAATAGCTAGTAATAATAAAAATACAGGTAGAGAAATTAATTTTCAAAGTCGACATATGTAGGTCGGTTACTGGTTGGTGCAAGCAAATGAATCACCACCACCGAGGCCACAGCTGGCAATAAAGGTCAAAAGTCCAAGCACCATACCAAAAGAAAATGTTCATGATTGGATATTAATAATAATTGCAATAATATCTGGTTACCTTTTTCTTTGTGTTGGTGTGCTGCTCTGCTGTTGCGTTTTAATACTCTAATTAATACTAATTATTATTAAAATTATTTTCTCTGGTTACTACTACTCCTGTGAACTGTAAGTCAGTTAGTATGGATGTGTTGCTGGTGGATGTGGAACTGTGATGGAAAATTCCAAATGAAGGATAATTTATGGGAAAAAGTAAAATGGATTCCAGCTTTAGCACCCCTTGTTTACCTGAATGACGACATTGTCGTGCCAACTTTATGGCGTTTTGCTTGTTCAAAACAACGTACGACTTTGAACGTTTGCCAGTTCAGAGAATGCTGCAAGGTAAATGGCAAACCTTGCTAATGTTTGCACTGGATAGTAGGAATGACGAACGAATGTATGCCAATAAACCAACAACGATTGGATTCTTGCTACATTTGTGAATGGGGTGCTGATGCTGATGCAGCAGCATAAATAATGACGATAATGTTTTGTTGACTTTTGAAATTATTTACATAACAAAAAACGCATTCTCCTCGTGTGAGGGCATAATTAAAACGGAATAATAATGAGAGATGCAGAATTCAGATAAGCATTTCCAGGTAAACGGACAACATCAGTTGTGTTGAATGTGGAATGGATCAAATTAAAAAAGTCAAAGTCAAACGACAAGAATTAGTTTGCGGGTAAATGAAAGGGAAAAATATTTAAATCAGGAGAGGACAACGGTACGCTGAATATTTGGTGGGAAAGTGTAATATCTAGAGATATTTACGTTCAGCAGAGAATTAAAATAATAATATGGGCAAATGATGACTGTGCAGTAGAAATCGAGTACAATGGAAATTATAATGTATACCGAGCCTGGTAAATAGAGACATGAATTTCAGTGAATTTCAACGTAAATTTGGTGAAAAACGTCAGAAAAATTAGTTTGAACTGATGTGCTCAGTAATAATTATTTATATTCCAAGAATAGCTGATGTCTATGGGTACCCGTCTTATGTCTGTCTGTCTACTCAAAAGTTTAATAGTAATACAATTTACGTAAAAGCATGTAGTACGGAATTAGAATGAAAAAGGTGAATGACCTCATGGTGACATCATAATAAGTATCGTCAAATAAAGTGGTAAAAATAAATGTAAATAAAAAGCTAGAATTAATAATGATTAGCGATAGACATTAGAAAATTTATTTAGGGGATGCATTAATTAGTGAATACATTTCAAAGTTTTTAATTTTACTATGATTAAAAAATGACCAAAGACGAAAAGTTGCAAATCTTGTAGTTGTCACACATGTTTCAATAAACTTTTGAAAATAAAATTAAATGCATCATTCATTTCAAGCATGAAATATCAGGTATATTTGCACTGTTTACTGACGTTGATTCCGACAAAATGTGTGCGATTACACGCATAACATACGTAAGGACATAATTATGACAGCGATTACTGGGTATGGGTAAAGAAAGTAATGAAAATGTAAACAAATTACCGTTTGTCTCCGGCTACAATGATTACATTTGAAAACATAAAGTCCAAAGTATTTATGTCAATTGGAAAAGTCGGATAGATAAGGTAGGTACTTGTGACTTGTTTTTCCTGGTGGCATCAATTACCTGGTAGACGGTAAACAAAACAACAACTTTGTTTCACTGTGAGTGGTTAACACTGGTTATGTTGTTGCACGTGCACTAAATACGTTAATCAATTTGGTATCAGTGTTAGTAGTCAGTAGTGATATATTGTACTTTGTTTGTTTGCATTACTGTTTAGATCATTCCCGTATTTACTACCGTACGCTGAGAAATTGCGGATGTGTCAAACGATTCATATATTTGTACAAATAAGCATCATTCATACTCTGAAAATTCTACATGAAATATTAAATTTTATTATTAAAAAGTTGGTAAACAGTTATTGCTAAGTCAAGTTTCAAGAGTAAGCATGGAATTCGCATCAGAATGGAGCGGAATGACATAATCGTACACAGCGGAAAAAGTGGGGTCGAGGGAGTTCAGCCCTATCCTGTAACTCATTATGCTCACTAACCTGTAATATTAAATATACGCAGTTACTTAAAGTTTAATTACATAAAGTTTATATTCACAATAGATGTATATTATGAAAATGTACATGAAAATTCCAAATTCTTAACTCATTCACAGGTAATCCGTAAATACGAGAGAATCTACAATGCACACTTAATTATTGTACTGGCTCGTAATTAAAATTATACAACAGGCCATACATAATTGTTTTTGTAATATTCCGACTTTAGCAGCTCAAACAATTTAAAATGAACGCATAGTTATACTGCTGATTAGTGCTGATAATGCCACATTAAGTTAATACCTGGATTGAAAATTGTTTTTGCTTCGCCCCAGGGCCGTAGGAACACGACAAGGGGATCGTCGGATCCTGTAATGTTAAATCTTTGAGTTATTTGGGAATTTATCCCCCATATCCCGTCGGTTCCTACTGCCATGATTTTCATGCTACTCATGTTTTTCAGACGGTCGTTTTGTGTGGCGAATTTTTGTCCTAGAGATAAATAAAAATTTGCAGCTTCAAATTCAATTAAATATTTTTTAATGAGAAAGCGTGTACATGTGGTATTTGGTAGAGTGGAAAAATCCAAGAAAGATTTGTAATTCATAAACCATTAGTTTGTCCATCATCTTATATTTACGAAATGACTGTGGCTAGACAAGGTTTACCCAATCAATTTACAACTGGTGCTGTAGAAGTAATATCCCTGGCATCACAGTGTGGCACAAGTACCATTTGTGGCCAAGTCGGCAGCTTATATGAAGAGTTGGTTAGTTATAACTTATATTTAATTGATGCAACTTTTGGTTAGACCACTGACAGGAATCTCTTTGCAAAATTGTTGATAATGTACATACACTAATACAAATCAATGCATTGAAAGACATACTGATTAAATAACGAGAAGGGTGTAATCCGTAATTTTCTACTACTGAATAGAGTCGAATAGGCCTCCGTTTTAATTAAGCCTTTCAAATAAGCAGCAAAACTTGACTTAATTTAATTGATGCAACTTTTGGTTAGACCACTGACAGGAATCTCTTTGCAAAATTGTTGATAATGTACTTACACTAATACAAACCAATGCATTGAAAGACATGATGATTAAATAACGAGAAGGGTGTAAACCGTAATTTTCTACTACTGAATAGAGTCGAATAGGCCTCCGTTTTAATTAAGCCTTTCAAAGAAGCAGCAAAACTTGACTTTCAAATTGTATGTATTGGTCCCAAGACTCTAAATCGGCTGGTGTAACACTTTAAGCAAACATTCCTTTCAATCGTAAAACTTTAGTGTTAATAAGATTTGGATATTTACAATACTTACATTTCAGATATGGTATACAACTAAAATGCAAACAAAATGCGTACTTAATAACCTGTACTCCGTGTCATTACAATTTTTGAATGCATGTAAAATGCCCATATTTTTACAAATTAAATTTTTAGTTTTCACATATATTTTTAGTTGTATGAATGGGTATCTACGTTCATGTATTCTTTCTCGACCTAAAAAATCACTCATGCCAAGACATACAACATGACTGTCCGATACCTAGTTATTTGATGTTTTTGGGTCTTTTGGAAAAATCCGACAAATCAGCAACAATAGTAGTGGTACCTCACTAATTACATCAGCATTTGAGATAGAGTGTTTTTACATTTTACCTTTGTAATCCCGTCGGCGCCGGACAAGCAATGGGAGGCCTGAAGGGATGGTAGCCTAATTCCCAAATACATTCATACATTTATCCACACAAATTCCACTTAAGAACGGGATTATTTCTATAAATGTAATGAATCTCAACACCAGACTCGCCTCCCCAGTATAGTTTATTGTTACAAAAAAGGTACCTGATCTATTGATAGAAACTGTTGGGACATCAGGCAAGCATACATATACTTACAAGAAAGGATTAAAAACAGGTCTCAACGGAACCACAGAAATATGCCTGCCGCACGCGGACTCTGGATGTCAGTAACCCTTTCAAAAAGTCAATTTCTATTTTACAGGGACGCCTCATGCAGAGCGTAAAGGGCCTACATACAAACATATCATTGTTCACAGACATAACTGTACTAATTCCAATCGTCCTCAAGACTAGTAATAGGTACATGTACAACGGTGCTTCAATTTTAGGTTGAAACAGTGCAACAGGAATTTGGAGTGAAAAGGACCTCACAGTAAACTGGGGTATAAAAGGTGCCTGTAAGGTTCATTGCAGTCATTCCAATTCTTGTTCTCTCTGAGTTACCAAGTCAAGTTCCCACTGAAAAATCTCCTACAGCCCCACAATGGCTTTCATCCGAATTGCCCTTATTTCCACCTTGGTCGTTGCGGCTTTCGCGGAGCCACTTCGTTACAGACGTAAGTTACCCACTATTAAAAACTGGCTTTCATGGAAATAGTTTAAATGCTATTTGTGAAACAGAATTTTAACCTCGACCTTTTTTAAATTTTGAATGAATTTATAGGCCAAGCCCCTGCCAGCGCCATTATTGTCTCCACCGGCGCTGCCGCCGCGGAAGGTCAAGCTTCTGCCAACGATGCCCATAACGCCGCCGTGGTTGCCATTGGCATCCCCGCCTCTTCCGGCAGTGGATGGGGATCTGACAACAGTGGTTGGGGATCTCCTAGCGGTGGTTGGGGATCTGACGCTACTCCTGGAGTCCCAGCCTCCATTGTCATCAGCAACGGAGGAATCTCTGNCGGCAGTGGATGGGGATCTGACAACAGTGGTTGGGGATCTCCTAGCGGTGGTTGGGGATCTGACGCTACTCCTGGAGTCCCAGCCTCCATTGTCATCAGCAACGGAGGAATCTCTGAGGTTGGAAATGAAGCCGCTATTCTGGAAGTCACCAGCAACGATGGTGTCGGTGATTTGGCTGGACTTCAAGTCATCTCTGTCGAGAATATTGCTGTTGCTGGTGATTCCCTCGATGTTCTTGCCAGTGGCGGAGATGTAGCTGTTGCATCTGACTCCGTGGCTGGTGTTCAAGGCTCTGGGGCCAGCGCTGCGGCTGGAAACGTTGGTATTTACGCTGAGAAAAAGAATTAAGCGGATGACGTTTCTGTTTTACTCTATGGTCTCCTATTTATTGCCGTTGCAAAGGTGTTTAATTTATTTGCCGTTTAAATTATCTGTCTCTAAATAACTTATTTTAAATAAAAATTCGTCGCATTCTTTAAAATTATTAAATTTGCTGCGTTTTCGAACACTGTTTTAATTTCAACCCTACACAAATTGTACGAAACTTGCTACACCTAATTAAAACGCTGGAACGCTTTCTCCAGCGTAACTTTCGAACAACAACAGCAAGCTCATCGTGTAGCTACTTATGTGCCCCAAATAATTCCTCTTTGTTGCATTATCCATCGTGGCAACTTCCCCCGAATGCAACGTGATTGGGGTCAAGCTTTTCAAAATTTTTTTGAGTTCTCGCAGACCCACCGTCCCTTTACCATGTCCCCTATCCACAACCCCAGGCCACTGGTGCGAAATCAGGTGACAGCTCCGATTATGGGAATCTACCCACATTGGAAGCAATGGTAAAGAGTAAAAAGTAGGCAATAAACGTGAGAGGAGTACAGCTGAAATATAAAGGCAACGGAAACACTTTCCATCCCACAACAGTAAAGATGTTGAATAAGACAAGGATACTCAAACCGGCCCCCAGATACACGCCTCACGCCACTTTGACCATGCGGTCGCCGCACTTGTGGAATACTTGTAGTTGGGTATAAATATGAAAAGTGCTTCTGGTGAGGGGCCTTGTGCTTAGAACTTGCAGACATTGATTGTATACAACGGAATGCTGAAGGGTCATTGGGCTGAAGATCATAATGGTTCGACACGTTTCCAAAACGCAAATGTAGCCAAGAACGATGCAGATGCCAAGCGTGACTGACAAGGGCCACCGAGTGAGGAGACCAATATCACTAAGACTGTAGTAGTACGGTTCCAGGTGAAAGTAAACTCCAATTGGGACCACAAGCCAGCCAAATGTCAGCAAGTAGAATACACCCACATTTATAAACAAACCAGGAAGGTCGCACGGTTTTCTCACAAGAAATAGGTGGATCTCGTTGAAAACGTAGTCGAAATAGGAGCGCCAAGTGAGATGGTGGTGCTCAATGGGGGTATTCCATGGAACAGGGGCCATTTTGGTAAGGATGAAAACTGGAAATAAAGGCTTCGGCTCCACCAAGACATTCATTTTCCAGCGGACAAGTTTGGCGCCAAAGTCAGTCAATGCGTTCATGTAGCTGGCAATTTCATGTCCATGGGTGATACAAGGAAGTGAAAACATCCAGCATAGCAACGAAAGGGCCGCCAATGTTGCCATAAAGCCATCCACAAAACCGCTGATGGTGTCTGGAAAGTAGATGTACTTGAGAATTTGAAGGAGGCAGAGATTCATTCCAAGAAAGATGATGACACCTATTGTGGCCAGATGAAATGGTAGTAGCTTCCAGTGATTTTGTTCCACCTTCCAATGGCAACGATAAGGGTCAAAGGATAGTACATGGGGCCATATGTACCACGTCAGTTTTTTGTGGAGGAAAGCCGCTCCAAACATGAGTGGGGTACACATTTAATTCAGAAGAGTTTACAACTGTGCCTAAACTACAGTTTTTCTTGGTAAAATACTATTTGCCAAATATTGAAGTTACTGTTACGATACAGCTGCCGACAAAATATTTTTGTAGAAAGTAAATTTAAGTCAAAAGAAGGTTATTTAGTTTCCCATGGATGTGCGAAATTAAAATGTGGTTTTACCTTTTCAGAAAGTCCAAGTCAAGCATGCTCGGTAGTCTTTGTTAAGCCATTTGAATCACTTTAATTTATTAAAAATTAAAATGGAATTACTTAATAGTACAGGTGAACTTTTGAAATTATAGAAATACACTTCATGGAATTCATGGAGTCGCATAATCGTCATTGCTCAGCAGTGGTACATACACACTTCCACTGTTTTCCAGGCTCCTACACATGTGACGGTTTACCGATAGCTACCAATTTTCTACTTACAATTATTTTTTGAGTGAACGGATTGAGTATGTTTTGACATAGAGAAAAATGTATAATAATCAAATCAAACATAGATTACCTGTAATCACTATTCAGCAATCAGCAACTGTTAGTAAATTATCTTGAGCCAACATGTACTATAAAGTAATTTCTTTTCTCAAATTTATGGTAATTGTAGGCTTACAGTATTTAACGCATTATAAAGTGATTTATTACGCAGAAAAAAAAATTCACATGTTCATGAATTAGACGTTTTTGTCCGTATGTCTGTCGATCTGTCAGTATGCCTGTCTGTTATTTATCACTCGGTTAAACACTGCAGCTGATTTGATTCAAATTTGACACACATATTCCTTAAGGTAATGATTTTTCTAGGAAGGGAGCATTCCTTGGATGCAATTTCAGCAATGTTGGTTGACCCACAGGGCGATGAAGGGAAATATAGACTTGAGCCAAATTAAATCAAATTTTGTACAGCAATACTAGGTCAAATAAAAAAAACATCAGTCAACTTAATCAGCTTGTTTGTATCTTTTTAAAGATTTTCAGTTCGGTCTCTACGGTTGCAATTAAAGTAGATTCCCATTCGAATTTATCCTCCTCTCCATATATTTTATATTAGTAAATTATTTAGAGATAAACCATCTCTCAAATTTACTTTTAGTGAGTTTCAAGTAATTAGTTTCTCTCGAAAGAATCAAATTGATAATAATTTGATTTAACCTATCCCTGATTGCCTTATTTGAGCGCCAATTTATAGAATAGTTTGATGAGAGCAAAATCTAAAATCGATGCAAAACACAATTTGATTTTAAAATTAGGTTTGAAACTGCTTTACTTACATATCACATTTTTATGTTTAAACTACCTTAATATAAGACAAAGCCGACAGTATAAATTAACGTGAGGCAATTAAAAATAATAATTTATCAATTCCTAAAATTGTATTAGCATGACCAATTAACTGATGTAACCAGTTTTTAGATGTTCAAAATACTCGATAAATTTTTTATATGGGGCGGTGCATAAAAAAGCTAACGCGGAAAATTGGCATTTTTGGTTTCGTTATCCTAAATATCACATTTGTGTCACAAACACTTTGACCCTCATGTAGACCTCCGGGTTACCTAACGCAATACAAATATATTAGATTTCATGCCTTCATGTATACAGAAACTAGTTATATAAATGCCAAGCATTGGCTGATACTATAGTTTTCTTATAATTCAGGCAAAACACATACACATCACTGTGGTTGACAGGGGCACCTCACGGCAAATAGTCGACGAAAGAATTTTTTAAACAGATGTGTGCTTAATTTTGGGCCCGCTTTCTGCTTATTTTACCAATCATTATTAAATTTTACAGTCGTATTGATAATTTTTACGGAGAATCCCAACTTATAGACTCATGATTGTCATGAGTAATATTATCACCTGTCAATGTAAATCAATGTATTTCAATTATGCATTTTTATCGACTGGGTTTAAGGATAAGTCAATGTAATTAACTTTTTAAAATATGTGGCACCATGTCGAAAGAAAGAGTTAATTTTTAATATAGTTAATCACCTGGGTTTGGATTCAAACTTTCGGGGCAAGTTACCCTGAGCATTACCCATGTACTGAAGCAAGGGTAAAATTGAGGTCTATGTGCGGTTTTACCCCTTAGCCACGGGTTTGAATCCGGGTTCTGATGAAATTTATTTGAAAAATAAATTGATTGCCTTGTGACAGATAAATTGTTGGGCATAATGCGTCAAGCTTACTCGATTCAGCACAATTTACGCATCATAGAATACCAGATGAATCTGTTGAAAATATTTTAAAGTAACGGGCCCTTTGCCACCACGACTTGAAGCCACCAGCACGCTTGCCACCAACA
>JAHZNB010006377.1:0-11919 GCA_027744295.1 Callyntrura guangdongensis
GCACGAGCTGGCACGTAAACTGGGACATCCGAAGGACTATGGTGACCCTTAAAAAGTCTTAGTACTACATGTTATTATTATTATCATCATCATAATTTTCTTCTCTTTAATCGATATGGTACACATATATATACTTTTACGTGTATGTATGTATCCACATTATTTTGAGTCATTTTTTCAAATCTCTTCCATTCTTCTTCATCTTCTTCTTAAAACAGATAGAGAGACACACATGAACAGGATATATTATTATTCTATGACCGTACTTGGTAATATGTAAATAGTATTTATTATCATTATATTCTTCATCTCTCATCATCAACGTTTTTTTCCATTTTATATCATCAAATTGTTACAATATGTTTAAATGTATTAATAATCATTATAAATCTATTTAAAAATAGAATACGTACTGTAGATAAAAATATATTCTTTACATATGTCTTTAAAACGAGTGGCCATATTATATATTTAGGTATTATTTTCTAGATTTTCTTGTTAACTTATCATCATTATACACACTATTATGTCTTGTTATATTTTTAGGTAGCCTTCTTAAAAATTCACTTTTTAGGAAGTCTTTACTTTTAAGAAGAAAAAAAAACAACAACAAAATACATTCTTTATCATAAAAGCCCTGTATAGGTTTCTTTAAAAAAAAAACAAGTTTTTCTCCTTCCAAAAGAAAAAAAAAACGAAACAAAAACAGAAAATAGGATGAAGGACACAAATAAATGGAGGACGACTGCCGACTGACATTATCATCATCTTGTTCATCTCTTTAAAAAGCTACTTGAAAAAAACTGCTACTCCTACTGTTTTAGTATGTACTTCTTTGCCAAACGAAAAAAAAATCGGTCCAGAGGAACAAGGACACACTACTTACTAGAAACACATACACAATATAATCTACACACACTCCTTTATTAATCCCAAGTATAATACTTACAGACATATGTAATGTTATAGAGATATAGAGCTATGAACGCTGCCACACAACACAACACACACAGGCACACACGCAAAAAATACATACTCAAAATTTTTTCATGTATAAAAAATACTGTGCATAGTTGATAGTTAGATGGTATGAATTTTTAGTGTAACACTTCGGTAAATGTTAAGGGTCGGTTAGTCGGTTAAAAGGGGAAGAGAAAGCGCGAAACTTTAAAAAGGAAAGCGTATATTACATACAAATACATGCATACCTACATTACAAGTCGACCAACTCTGCCAACAACGCGAATGACACAGTTATTTCGTTGATGAAATACACTTTTTTACACACAGTCACAAACCAAGTTTTTAAAAGATAAAATGAGAAAATTGGTAAAATAATGATAATGGTTTTTTTGTTGAAAATAGGGTTAATGAGAGGAAAATTTCGACAAAACTTTTTTACATGCAGCAGCAAATTAATTAAGAGCATTATTACCATGGTCACATGAGAGATTGTTTGGATTATGATGGTAGGGTTAAAAAAAGTAGGGGGTGTACCTTTGTTGAGTTTTAGGATAGTTGTGTAAAAATGTAAAAACAATGCTGTCAACTAATACTAATGTTTCATCAAACATACGTTATACTAAAACACTGAGCACGTACACACACATACACATACAACACGACAAGAAGAGCACTGCCATATTTCTGGATGATATTCGTAAAAGCTGAAAATTTATAAGTGTACATTCAACGTCGTATAATAAATTGTATTTTTAAAATAAACCGTATGAAAACTATAGATACTCTTGAGGTCAGTTTATAGTAGTATAATCTTGGAATTTTTGTCGTGACAACCGTTTTGTACGTCTATTCAATATTGCGGGGGCGGGGTGTTTGTATTTGCTCCATAAAATAGACACTACTAAGGAACCCAACTTGATACACATTTTGTATGCATACACTTTTTGACTGTTTTATTTGTCAAAGAAGACGAAACAAAAGGGGGAAATCGGGCCATTATTTCCATAATAATAATAATAATGATAAACATAATTTTTTTCATATTTCTGGATGATATTCGTAAAAGCTGAAAATTTATAAGTGTACATTCAACGTCGTATAATAAATTGTATTTTTAAAATGAAACGTATGAAAAACAGAGTTCCCCTTGAGGTCAGTTTCTCAATAGTAGTATAATTTTGGGATTTTTGTCGTGACAACCGTTTTGTACGTCTATTCAATATTGCGGGGGCGGGGTCTTTATATTTGCTCCATAAAATAGACACCACTAAGGAACCCAACTTGATGCACATTTTGTATGCATACACTTTTTGACTGTTTTATTTGTCAAAGAAGACGAAACAAAAGGGGGAAATCGGGCCATTATTTCCATAATAATAATGATAAACATAATTTTTTTCAAGTCGTAATGCTATCTAGAACAAAACGATGTAATAGGAGCAAAAAATAAGGAAAGAAAAATCCATATTATTGTGGGAGACGAGCAAGTGAAAAAATAGCGAGAAAAAGGGTACTTCTATCCACAAGTAGCCTTGTTTCTTCCTCCTGTAGTACTAGTACAGTAGCCATAACAATACATAACTTGTTATGAAAAGTGTCTTCTTGTTTGAGAGAGAGAGAGAAAGAAAGAAAATTATTATGGGGGCTAGAGTGAGTAGAAGCGCACTAGATTACATTTATGTGTACTATATGTATGTACAGATAATATGGTGACTTGGTGACACAATTTTATAGGCTTTCTCCCAGGCAGGACACAGACACACACATATTTTGTAAATAAACTTGCTCCAAATTTCTTCATTTCCAATATTTTTTCTTATTCTCTTGTTCTTACTCTCGTTTTCCAGAAAAAGATGGACCAGAAAAGTCACAAGGAAATTGAATACATGTGTAATATAACATGACATGCTGCCAAGTAAAATGAAGTGTAATGTAATTATGCATTTAAAAAAATTTATTTGACTTCTTTTTGCCCAAAAAAAAAAGTAGAATAAGTTGTGTAGGTTTATCCTTCTTATTTATTTAGATAACATGAAAGAATAAATAAATCTTTCTTTTTTTGACAAAAATTGCACTACATGAAGATGTTCAGGTTGTTAGGTTTCGTGTGCGGCGTTGGGTAATTAGTTGAATTACCTGGTTCACTAATAAGTTCCTAAAGTTTTTTTTACGTTTCTAATATTAAGATAAACAAACAAGCGTATAAACCTGTTAGTAGATATGTAAAATTTAATTTTCATATTAAGCTTTATATATTTTAAAACTGGGCATCAACCCCACACACGGGTAATACACGTTTATATAATTTTCCAAGGGAAGAAAAAAAAAACAGTTTAATTTCAAATTAAATCGTTACTCCAATTTTACTTTATTCTTTACTCCTACCTGTGTATATGGTATTATAAGGTATGACAGTTAAAAGCGACGTAGAATTTCTTCCACTCTTGTATTTGTTTAATTACCAGCTAGTAGTTTAGTAGTATAAAATTCCTGCAGTTACTTGTAAATATTTTTAGGGCTTGTATCAAGTAAATATATTCAATTATTCTGTATAACGAGTCTTACTTGGTACTTTTATTTTAAGGGTAACTAAGAACTAGTTTACATACTGTACGTTGTACTAACTGCAAAATGGAAAAAAGCAGAGATCTCTTGAATATCGCACCATAAAAGACCACATCACATTGTAAATTTATTCTAAAGTAAATTTAATATTTATATAAAAACAACACATTATTATTACATAATGTATATCCTCTTCGTGGTAAATTTATTAGTAATCTTTACATAAAACTACATACTAAGGACGTTCTTATAAACGTACTTTATACCATTATATTTAAGATACATTGTAATTTAATATAAGGTGACTATGTTCAGTGTAAATTAATGGTATGTGTGGTATAGTCGATAATACAACTTTAGTGTCAAACATTTTGTAATTCGCACTAACTACAAACTATTTGTTTACCTACCTATCTACCTACTGACGTACATCAGAATTCATACCCAGGTTTATCAGTACAATTAATTTACCACAGAGTTGTCCTTTAGTCGTTGACGCTGAAAAAGATAGTGAGTGGTAGTGACGCCGATATTGTTTTCTGAACTTATCAGTAACAAAATAATCCATTAGATTGGTATTTCTTCTTCTTGGTCTTAGCAGTGCACTTATCGATTGACATACGGGAAACAGGTCAAAACTGCGACATGGAAACATTGACTGCAAAGGGAAACGTCAAAAACATTGTAGGTTATCATACCGACTACAAATTGCATTATTATTACTGAAAATTATGACAAAAAAATCGTGTAGAAAACGAGACACGCCGGCATTTTGAACTCACGTTTTTTTTTTACTTTTTGGACATAATAGTATCTCTTGATATTATTCTTTTTCTTCTTAACTTAGAGATGAAAGAGAAAGTACAACAAAATTTCTTTCTCTTCGTTATATTCTCAAAGCGTAATCGTGACCTTAATCAAAAGAATTATCCACAATTTTTTCTCCTACATTCTTTCTATATTTTTTCCTTTCTTTTTCCTTTGTCTCTTTTATCTGTGTCTATTAGGTTGTATCACGATTTTTAGTGCATTTAATCCTGTAATAACCGTTGAGAAGATGGGATAATATTCTAATATTATTATTATCATCATCATCGAAAAAGGAAAGTCGCACGATAAGAACACACAGCAAGCAGCAGCAGCAAGTCTATATCTTTCTGGGTGAACGCAGCACACAAAGAGCGAATCACATGGGCAATCAAAAAAATTGTAACGCTTTCCCTTTTTCTCTTTGTCTGCCCGTCTCATAAACTGTCGTTAAGCCGTTGTGCCCATATGATAATAATTGTATGCATGCATGCATCAGAGTCGGAAAGTGCTCCAGAAACCGGAACAAAGAAAACAGAACAAGAGCAGAAATTAGCCTGTGGAAATAAAATATTTATGATTGCTTTACCATTTTATGTATACAATATTATGGAGTATACGGGAAAAGTTACCACAAAAACCAAAACCGCCTCTCTGCCACCGCCACCACCACCACCATCGCTACAGAGAGACAGAGAGCGAGAGTGATGCGACGCCACACTGCACAAAAAACCCTGCAACACAAGAAACAAGGGAGGAGAAAAGGGGGAAAGTGGATCAAGGGGAAAAACATTTTTATTCCGGTACATATTTTTCCTTTTTTCTCTCTACTTCATTTTTCCCGATAAAATAAGAATGGGCATGGGCTTTAGGTACGTAAATATGTAAAAAAAACAACCGCCCTATTACGTATAGGAAACACACATACTTTTTTTACCCGAATTGGTTGACTACTTGTACTTTTCCGGTTTATTACGTATTCAATTCACGCCTGGCAAAAAAGTAGAGAAACAGAAAAAAATGAAATAATAAGCGTGTTTTATTTCGGTATTTTGGTACGTGTCTTTAGTTTGCCATAAAAAATACATGTGTATTTATAGTTAGGTAATATATTTCATAATCATTACATGCTCGCCTTTTCCAGCATTTCTTTTACTATTTTTTATTCATGCGTCGTTGTTCTAGTAGCCTCATTTGAGAGTTTACTTACTGCACTACATCATCATTATTATTGTGCAGCAGCAGATTTGCAGTGGTAGCATCGTACTACCTACACATACATTTTTAACATCTGTAAAAGTGAAAAGTCCGGAATTAATAAAATGCGTTTACTTTCTCAAATTTTTAGCCGTAATTTTCTATTTTTAGAGGGATTTTATTCTATTTATATGAAAAGTACAAAGAATCTATATAGTATTGACCTTTGCGACACTTTTTTAGTAACTACTATAGAAACGTGAAAAATATTTTTATTTCCCTTCCGGTTTCTCTTTCTTATCCCACCAAGGATTAATTTGAGAGTTTACTTACTGCACTACATCATCATTATTATTGTGCAGCAGCAGATTTGCAGTGGTAGCATCGTACTACCTATACATACATTTTTAACATCTGTAAAAGTGAAAAGTCCGGAATTAATAAAATGCGTTTACTTTCTCCAATTTTTATCCGTACTTTTCTATTTTTAGAGGGGTTTTGTTCTATTTATATGAAAAGTACAAAGAATCTATATAGTATTGACCTTTGCGACACTTTTTTTAGTAACTACTATAGAAACGTGAAAAATATTTTTATTTCCCTTCCGGTTTCTCTTTCTTATCCCACCAAGGATTACCCAGCACTGCTGTAAATAGTATTGTCCCAATTACCCCCTCCCCCTTCTTTGATGAAACCTCTCCAACGATCAATTTTTTTTAAACAAAGAAATAAGTACGGCCAATAAATAAAAAATGTGCCAAAGACATAACTTTACAGAGTAGACAACAACAACTACTCTTGTTCTACATTTATCCAATTGCCACCACTACTACACTTGTCACTTTTTACGTCCTGTACTTTGTTGTACTTTGTATTTTACGCGTTAAATATTACATCTTTCGATGTGTGTGTGTGTATTTTGTGTGTAGTATAAAATTAACAGACATTTTATACTACACGTATAACTTTGTACTCAAATTATTCTCTCTAATGATATGACGTGTCTCTAGATTTACTTACACGTCTGCTGATGTGTGTGAGTGGGAAAGTGCAATAAATAAGCGCTCTGCTTGTTCGTAAAAATGCACCATCATCCGTCTACCCGAATATTACCACACCGCTGTGCTGCTTTAAAATCGCCTTAAAAACTGTGGAGCTGATGATATACCGATGATTCTAATGGCGATGATGAACCAGTTAAAAATGCTTGCCAAGCCAATTAATGTCAGTCTCAAATGGGCCTCTTGGTTGTGGCGGTAGCTATGGTGCAACATTTCTGGTGCTGTGTAGTTTGCCTGGTCGGTTTTTTTCTGCCGTTTCAAAGTAGCAATAGATGTTTTTTCATGTGATCAAGATGACGATGATGATCATCCTCATCTCGTCCTCATGATGATGAGCATCATTATTATTACTCTGGCTGTTCAAAAGATTAGATGATGATCGTCAAACACTTTTTTATTGCCAAATGGACGTAGATGTGAAATTTTGTGCGTCGTGTAGTAATAATAATATAAAGCGTGAACGCGAGTACACAGTTTTTACAAGTAATATGCGGATGATGATAAGCTAGTAGAAGGAAATCGAGAAGTGAGTAGCTGACACTGGTGCTATGCGCGCGTTGTCGTCGTCGTCAAACACCGAAAAACATTTATTAGTCGGTTTAATTCACATTACCATAGCCGTATAAACCATATACATGAGAGCAAGATGTGGGCACACACTTACACACCCGGGTTTATTTATTTCTACGGGCGATAACATAATATGCATGCTTGCGAGAGGATCAACGAGCAAGAAAAAGATTCATGATTACGACTTGAGATTCAGATTACATCATCACTTCTCCCACCATCACTGCCACTGGGATACACACACAGAGAGAGAAACGGTTTAGTAGTGGGGAGAAAATAAAGTATCTTGTAGGTTGTAAGGCCGTAACTACAACATGGTGCAGTGGCGGAGTGGTGGTAGAATAAGAGAAAAGAAATGAACAGCAGATATCCGAAAAATAGTACATCTTGACGCAACAACGCAACAACCAAGATCACGAGACGCACACTAGAACATGAAGTAGTAAAGTGTGTGTGTGTCTAGCATTTTTTAGGCAAGTGTAAAATTATGTCTGCACAATAATAATGATGAAAGAGAACAAACACTGATGAATTTGCGAGGAATTTGCTTGTAGAATGATTTTTGCTGCTGTTGGCTCTGCAACTGCTGCTGTGTTAGTTGGTAGAAGAAAAAATGGTTGTCCCAGTTTCGGTAGATTTCTTGTAAAAAAAACTTGCAATCAGGAAGAAAGAAGACATTTGCACAAGATACTAAAAAACCACACATTCAGAAGGTGTTGGGCAATCATTAAATGTCAATTTTAGCGCAATTAAAACCACCTTTTACAATTTTATTGAATAATATGCAAATGAGTTGCGTAGATGATAGGATCCTCAATATCGTAGTATTGAATTAAGTCAGTACGTAAGTTGATGAAAAAATTGTTTGAAATTTTTGTGACGACCTACTTAAGTTTCTCCCAATAGTACACAGAAAGATTTCAACGGCAAGGTAAACTCATCACCACTAATTACAACAATGGTAACACTAACTTGTACGTAAAATACGTATATACCCGCGGAAATAAATTTTCACGACAAACCAGAAGGTAAGATTTTTATGACTGACGTAGGTAGTAAGGTGGGTAAATAGTCCCAGAGAGATGCATATAGTTTACAAACCCAAAATTTAAGCACGTTTTCATCTTACACCATACTTATAGAATGAACCACTTTTGAACTTACAATTAATGCGATTATACGGCATAATGTTATGGCGATTTGTAACTTTAAAAAGCGGGCGAATGTTACCATTGCAGTGACTGGATTTGGGAAGGTGTATACCACACGTCAGAGAACTAGAGGAATGAATGCTTTCTAGACGTATAGGATATTATAACACGTGACACGATGACATGTATAATATTATCGAAAAAAATACCAACATACCAATTTATTAATGAGTTTGGGTATATAAAACATTTACCATTTTACTGGCGTATGTGTAAGCTAACTTTATAGTTTAGTGGTAAATAATTATATAATTACAAAAACAACTTGATTAACTACATTTATAAATGTATTGTATGTATAATATAAACGGTAAGAATACTATTTGTATTTACTTAGGATTAGTAATAATTTATTGGGTACATACAATAACGTTTAGAAGTCAACCATTAATGTAATAATAATTATGATAAACTGTATGTATTATAAAATACTTGTAACTTTAAGATGATGATGATGATGACTCTTTATGTACAAATAAATTATTTTGTGGCAGTAAAAGACAATATCACACAAAAAACGGTGTCAGTTAACACTTTACCGCGTTATTTTTTCATGTTTTCTTCAGTTTTCTTTGTAACTAAGCAGTTCCATAATTTCATTACAGATCTATTAATTACGACGACGATATAAAAAAANGGTGTCAGTTAACACTTTACCGCGTTATTTTTTCATGTTTTCTTCAGTTTTCTTTGTAACTAAGCAGTTCCATAATTTCATTACAGATCTATTAATTACGACGACGATATAAAAAAAAGTTTGATTACACAAACCATATTTCACTGAAGATTTGATATTGATCTTTCCGAATCTCCTGTCGTCTGGTATGCCCGAACACATGGAAGCCAGGCAAGAAGATGCCCGGCATATTAAACTGACGTGACAAAAAACAACAAATATTTTTGTTGATAAAATAAAAATAGCGCATACTAAAAACGTTGCTACGGTTTGCGAAGGACCCCCAGCTTGTAACCTGCCAAATTTTCACTTGGAAACAGATAGTTTGCGTTTTGGCGTAGGGGGCCCTTCGCAAACCGTAGCAACGTTTTTAGTATGCGCTATTTTTATTTCATCAACAAAAATATTTGTTTTTTGTCACGTCAGTTTCATATGCCGGGCATCTTCTTGCCCGGCTTCCATGTTTTCGGGCATACCTGACGACAGGAGATTGGGAAAGATACGATACGCCTAAGAATGTCATTACCAAAAACAGTAGCTAATGAAACTATGATATCTTTGTTTGATCTTGGTACAGCGAGATGATGCTATTGCGTTAGAAAGTTTCATGGATATTGACGCTCGTACGCACTACACACCCAGTGAAACATAAATATCAATAACGTTTCGGATTGCACAGGTATAGGGACCAGAGCTTTCTTTAGAAACAATTATTTTCATCAAATCAAAAGTACGCCCTCCATTATATTATTTCGTAAGTCGCAACTATGGCAGACCACATAATCCAAGGTGGCATAAAAACAATGTCGTCAACCTATAAACGTGAGCTGTTGTCGATTTTATTGTTATTACGGCTGTGTTGTTGGGAAGTACATAACGCCGTGACTGACCTCTGTGTTGTACTCGCGGCACTTAAATAATTCCCTCAGGATTAAAAACCGTTCTACATGTGAAGTTTTCCACTGAAATCGATCAGATCTGAAAAAATATAATAGTTTTGTATCAATCGCTTGTTACGGCAAATAATATGGTGAGCGAGTTTACCACGTTTCTACCTTGCTGCTGTCTTTATTTCCACCTACGTCATGACAAAGTTTTAAAATGTAACCTGGACATCCCTACATACCAGTGTGTTTTGCAATACTTTTCGAATGCGCAACTTAATCACTTTTTTTTATTTGCTCTACAAATGACAAAAAAATAGTAGCACACCGTACCAGGATGACGCTATACTGTGCAGCTAATTGAATCGTTCTTAAAATAAAACAATTACTCATATACATATCTTCAGTCGGGATTCTCATTCTGACATGTACAACTATACACATGTACGAATTTATGCATCACTATTATCAGTATTTGAACTACATGTTTAACATGAAATTTGTCATCTATCAATCATGTTACAGCATGTTAACAAGCTGCTGCTTGTCATGTCAATTCCATCATCAGGGTCGTCAACAATCATTATTGCAGCGTAACGTAATATTTCATTCGTCACCAAAAATGAAATGCGTGCGTACTAAACTCAGTAGAAATCAGGACTTTCAAGTTGATGTTTGCCACAACTTTACAGCAATCTGTATTTCTCCTACTAACGATACTCACGTGTAAACTCCAATATAGCATTGAGACTTACGACAGGCAAAAATCCACTCTACCTTAAATGTCAGCAAAAAGGACAATATTATCAATGACACTTTTGTAGTCATTTTACAAAATGGAATTACTGTCAATCTGTTAACCAAAGTCATTTACTCGTCAAATGAGACATTTTTCAGCATTTATTTTTAATTATTGCGGATACAACCTCTTTGTAATTTTTGTTTTACAGTTGAAGAAACCTTAAAGATTACCGGTCTGGTCAAAATACAGGTCATATTCCTAAATTAGTAACACAATTGTTCACAGAAAAATATAGTAACATGAAAAAAGGATGAAACAATCGTAAACGAATAGGTAACACATGACGCAGTGACGGTCCACAGTTGGCCATAATCTTTAAGCACCACGTACACTCAACGCTCTCATTGTTTCTTATGTACGCGCAGACCCTGTGAGTCTCGTTACCAAATGTTAGTGGGATTGCGGATTTTTACTAGTAGATTATACATAAGGCTAGAATAAGTAAAAATTAATAAACATTTTAAAAAAATACACAACACATGCCTATATAACTAAGCATAGCTACACGCCGTATATGAAAATTTTGAAAAAAGAAAATTTAGTTTGCGTAAAGATAGATGGAAGAATATACCACTATTGCGCGTGTTTACGAGATTTAAGTTGATTTAACATGTATGGGAGAAGCGTTTATATGAAAAACTGGAGTTTCTTCTTCTCTAGTTATAATTTATTATAATGTTTCCTCTATGGTTGTTGTAGACTGCGGTAACTTTAAACCGAATGGAATGGCACTAGCATGAAGGTTTCGCAAAAAAATTTCCAACGGACTGAAAGGATTCGTGAATGAAAAATTAAGCTGCAATTCTGTTTTCGGGAATCGATAGAAATGCCCCTGTAGTCATAGTCCTGTACTTACTATTTTGGAGCATCTGGCACAATGGAAAGTGCTCCCATATCTCAAACTTAATGGAAAGGTGAACCTATTTACCTATATGGAACACCAGTACCCACACAGCGTTTGTAATTGGGTAACATGAATTGGCGCATTGCAAAACTACAATAGAAATACTTTTCTTCATATTTCACATATAAATAAAATGCAACTTTGCAAGTAAGTGAAGACTAACGATACGCTAGATATGCAAGTACATGTGGTGAAACCACTGATAGTAATGATTAACGTACAGTGAGAAAAAAACTAGTTAATTTCCTCTTCGTCACTGTCCCTGAAGTGTCAAACAGG
>JAHZNB010006378.1:0-14280 GCA_027744295.1 Callyntrura guangdongensis
GTCCCATTAAAACAGATTTATTCTGAACCAGTGTAATGCGCAGATATTTCCTCGATTTCTGCCCATGTTAGGAACCTAACTTGAACAGAACTTAAATACAAGATTTAATGTTAAAATAAAATTTTTGTCATCTATAGCTGAAAAGTATGTACTGAATGATTTTTTTAAACTTTTTTCAATTAACTATACTTGTTTGCTAGGAAAACATGAATTACCACGGATATTCCAATTACGAACAGTTTCAATTCAATCTCTACAACTCGTTTCAGTGTTGGACATAACCGTCGCCACATTTTTCAGCATCTGTTCTATTTCCGTAAAATAGCAGAAAATCTAACACACCTTTAATTTGACAAATTGTAAGGTGAGATCAATTTATCATTTAACGAATATTGCTTTTATTAACTCAAATCACATACCATTTACCAAGACATAGCATGCTGTTTTCTAGATAAGGCAAACACGAAAACCAAGTTTCAACTTGTCAAAAAATTATAACTGGACCATGGGAGCATTCCGGAGAGTCTGCGCACGAACAAATTTAAAATGTGTGTTGTACAATGATACAGTGTTTGTACGTATTGAAAATTTTTATCAGTTTGTAACTTAGCTCTTAATATTATGCACCTGCTTTGTAAATTTTATGTGTGAAAACACTTAAACCTCTTTGTTTTAGCGCAAAAACTGTGCGCCTATAGCTTCGTTGACCCTGGAAAACTTCAAATTGGCGTCCTCATCTTTCGGTGAACGTTTTGGTGCCATTTTGACAAAAAAAAACAAAAAAATGCCGCAAAAAGACTTCTCATGAATCGTAGTTTTATAATACATAGTGGTCAATTAAGGCATTTTTCAAAAAATATGTCTTATTTTAGCTCAAAGATCTGCAAACTCAAAAAAATCACCCTCAGAATGTAAATAAACAAAAACATATTAAGACTATAATGCGAATTTACGCTTGCAAATTGACGCTTCTTAATAAACCAATGTAAATATTCTACCGGTACTTTATGAACAAGTATATATTTTAGTTCATAAACTGCAATTTGTGACTGTGATAATTTATTTTGTACTGATTCAAAACTACATTTCATCCGTGTTCTATGTTCCATTGTGTAAATAATAACCGATCAGCACAATATTTTCTATCGTTATATACTGAAACATTATTAGTGAACACGATTTTTCATTTAAGACATATCCCATTTCCGCGGTTACTAAAGTTTACTGAAAGTTTGTTCAGACCCCTGAAATCAGTTAGCATTTAAAAGTAATGAGATTAAATTCGTGCTGCGCATCATTTTAAGTAACTGAATTTTTAATACTTGTGGTTACACAGAAATAACCAAAAGATTAAAAAAACTCCAACCTTTACGACTTAATGAATAATAATGTTAAAAGTACTGCTGCATCTTTAAATGGAGTCTTGCAACAAGATATCTTTTCAACTAACACGGGAATGCCACTACATGATAAGTCGTTATCGCCTTCATATTTTCCGATAATGTTAGTCTTATCAATATATCTCACCACGATAAGTCTCTGGTAGCAACGATCTTTCGGCGGGACTTTATTTAAAAACAACGTTTTTGAAAAAATTCCGAAAACCTTATGAGGTTTAACATAGGAAAATCGAAGGGAGAGAAGTGTCCCCCTGTTCACATTTTCGAAATTTCACATTTTTTGTTGGAAATTGTTGGGCAGTTTTGATTTACAATTATATCAGAAAGGAGCCAATAGCACATTTTATTCCCAAGAAAATGCTGCATCCAACACGTATAAACTTGTTACTGAAAACATAGCTACAACAAATACGAGGTTCGTGGAAATTTTTGACAATTTTAGCAGAGGGCCCAGCGCCTCATTGCCGTAAAAAGGTCCATTTTACTAATTGCGTTTCCCGTGGAAAATCGCCAAGTTTCATTTATATTTATTTATGACTTTACATGCTTTCAGGTGCTTAAAATTATTTCTAATAAAAAAATTTGTAATGTAACTTCAAAAATGTGAACAGTCTTCTCTCACTTCGATTTTCCTATGTTAAACCTCATAAGGTTTTCAGAATTTTTTTAAAAACATTGATTTTTAAATAAAATCCGCCGAAAGATAGTTGCTACCATAGACTTATCGTGGTGAGTTATACTGATAGAACTAACATTATCTGAAAATATGAAGGTGATACTGATTTATCACGTGGTGGCATTCCCGTGTAAGTGTAATGCAATAACGATGTTATAACTTTTCCTGGATTTTCTTTGCAACTGATAACTGGTTTCGTTTTACCTCTAAAAATTGCTTAAATGTGACTTTTATTTCACTTAAGACTGCATATTGTGTAATTTTTTTGATTACCAAAACTACAGACATCAAGCTTGATACTTGTTATAGATATTGTCAGGTATGCATTAGACACCGACATACCCAATATTAAAATGTACCAACCATGCCAATACGATCCCTAGAATCGCACGGCCGTCTTCCAGGTACGCAGAGGAAAATTCATGTTTGGTTAGGGGCAGCTTGGAATATATCTGACCGAAAATTATGAATCTGATTTTGCAGTTTAAATCTGTGAAAACTTTGTGACTACTACATACCATCTCATACCATGAAAAGCAATAGTGTTTATTTAATTAGTTTCTTTGGTACCAAAGCCTGGCATCCCCAGAGTACTGATAGTTTCCTAATTAGCTGCATAAACTTAGTTTTCGGTTAATTAACCAAACAAGATGTTTTTCATATGCACTCATTAACGATCATTACGGAAAAATTCTACCTGCCTGGTAAAAACAAAATGGTCTACAAAAAGAGATAACAACCTGCCTGAAAAAACAGATTGGATATTTTTATTTTTAATTGGGCTTTGACGTGTGCCCATCAACTTATGTTCATGTGAAGTCGACATATGAATAGCGGTTTCATTGCTTTTTATGATGCACGTTAATGTGTGTTATGATAATTATTTATTAGTTGAAATAGACCTTGACCATTGCTGACGGACGACAAACAGTAGATGGTTCATTCACCATCTCTTGTCTTTTGGATTCTTGATTAGCTGTTTCGGGGATTTCGAGATAATATGTTATTTAGGGTAATCTGTACTACTATAAACTAGAGATAATTATTTAGACTAGAATACATTTAGCGGATAGTCCCATCAACTATTCGTAAATTGTACGGACTCTCATGATTCTATATTTTTTGTTGTTGTCAATGGCATTCATTAGTTCTTATAATTTTAAAATCAGCTGGCCTCGTGGACAAATTCTTATACAAATTATGTATCCACTAAATTTTATAACACAACAACGTGTTCCTAAGTGTAGAACTACGACACCGCTTAGAGGCACATAAATTATATGTTAAGTAAGTTTACCATAATCAATAATCATGATTCATGATCATCATGTTTGCCCAAGTTAACAAGTTTTAATAATTCACTATAATTCTTGACATGCTTAGTCAGCATTTTTTGTCTGTTATCCAGTAAACCAGGTATTCTTTTGCAGAGTCATATTGAGACATCCTTCCTGCCTAGTAACAACAACTGCTCTCCCAAAAGTAGCACAAAACCGTATGGAAAAAACGGCTGCTTATTTTTATTTTTAATTGGAATTTGACGTGAACGCGCAAGCTCATATTTATGTGACTTTGACAAATGACGAGTCGTTCAATGCTTCTAATGAGGCAATTAACGACGGTAATACTGTATTGGATAATTACATACATAGGCAGCGGAACAGGGGGATGGGTGGGTCAAATCCCTTCTGAGTTCCGCAAGTGGGGATATCGTATCAAAATCCCACCCTGAAATTTGCATTTTGTGAAATTTTTTAATTTAATAACCAAGATTATAAAATACAAAATCAGTTATATTTTCTAAGTCTACTTCACCATTGAGTTTATATTGTGTACCTATCAACTTTCGTCCTTTTAATTTATTTAACTAGGACAAACGTAGACAAAAATGAAATCGATTGATTACAGCAAGATGAAGTTTGAGTTTCACCATGGATGTGTTGTTGTTTAGTGTTTTATATCTACATGCTTTTTAAGTAACATTGGCCTGCAAAAGCATTAAAATCAATGCATTGGCTTGTCAAAGGTTTGGACTTTGAATAATGATGAAATTTCAATGTGTATGTAATGTGAACGCAGGGTTAATTGGTCAGGGATGCCAGTGGCAAGTAACGACAAGGTGGAAAATAATAGAAATTCCATTATTTTCCATTCCACCTTTTTAGGGTGGAAAATAATGATAAGGTAAAGAATTTAGTTTTTCGCATTTACAAAATAGGTATTTTGCAAAACTGTTGCTTTTTATGTAAAAATATTGCTAACCTATACACAATCTCAAAAGCGTATTAATTTCAATAATATAGCAAAACATTTACACATTCGACACATGGGTGTGATCTGTTTTTTGCTGCATTTTGACGCCGATTGTCAACTTGGGTGTAAAATACTTAGTACCTAACTGGTTTGTTTGCCACATTTCCCATATTTTCCATTGTTAGCCAATCGTTTCCACAAATTCCGTTATTTTTCTTTCCACTGGCAAATAACATTATAAACCACGGAAAATAACCATCTATGGTACACACGTGAACTGCCAAACCAATATTTGAACTGTTGTCTAATGGCGCATCAACAATTTAAATATCGGATTGCCAATAACTATACACCGCCTATGTATAGCTATATACCGTTGTATACATGGGTGTGAATGCAAGGACAGCAATACGATTAAGCAGTTCAACAAAATTAACAGTTTTGCCATCTATATATGTAGGTTTTTTGAGTCATACGATAAAAACTCTGAACTTGGTAAAGCAATTTCAGGTCAGACTGATTACGAACTCAAGTTTTCCAAGATATGTCAATGCTAAAAATAGACATTTGTCATATTAATATAACCAAAAAATCTTTACTTTTTTTCGTAATCAATTCGAACTAAATTGAGAAAATCGTTTTTCTGGGCTTAATTTTATCTTTACGAAAAGATTATTAAAACACCTGTTTCACGTATATAGTATGCAAGTATATACACCGTTAAAATTAGGTAGGTAGGCTGTAAGTAGGTAAATTATTACGTAATAAAATTGGGTTAAACACAAATGGGATTTGACCCCCCCCCCTGAGAAAAATACGTTCCGCAGCCCATGATTACATATTACTTGAAACTGACTTGACCATAGTTGTTGGACGAAAAATCGAAGATGGATTATAGTTAATTAACTTTTAAAGATAAATAGGGATATAAAAAGGAAACGATGCGAAAAATGGTAGTGACGACTTTAAAATAGAAAGAACAAAATGGCTGGCCAGCCAAATTTCATCAAGTATATTTTATTTTTAATAGCAACGGCGATTTATGTATTGGCTTCTTGCGAAAGTACGTATTTCGGCGAGAGTAGTGTTGAAAATGGTTTTGATTTGTGTCCCAAACATGGAACCGAAGTTCTCAACGAAACAAAATACATTTACAACATTCGAAACAGTGTAAGACAGGACCGCGTACGGAATGAGGCAAACGACAATGGAGAAAATAATGAACAAGAAATGGAAAATGAACCATCGTTCGATCCATCCCAACACCCGAATAGTGAAATCCGGAACCTGGTTAGTGACCTTGGAGGATTTTCAGCTAAGTACATGTTTCGGGATGGTATATTCGAAAACAATGTCAATAGCTTTGAGGAATTAACAAAAGATGAACAAAAACTGAGAGAATTTCTGATTGAGTTAAATTGTCAACTGCTTAAAGAGCGCCTGCTTCCAATGACACTCAGCACCAAGGAAACTTTTGAAACGTGGACAACTAAAGTGGCGAGAACGCCAAAAATAACAACCTTGGTGGACGCCGAACTTACTCACATTCAGACCGACATTGGATCACAGGAAGAATTTAAGGTTTATGTTGATGGGGTGAAAGATGGAAATAATCCCAAAGAGGACAACTTGTTCATCACCAGAAACAGATATTTTATCACGGAAATTGTCTTTAGCATGGACGGATCCGACCTTGCTGTAACACTGAAGCGTTTCAAGGCAAGGTTGATGGTTGGTATGCGCCCCGACCAGGTATATCATTATTATTATCATGCGTCAGTGCCAGAGAAGCACGTGAACATGATGATAAATAGAGTGACGCTAGAAGAGTCGATTAGTTTCGTCGACATGGAAATGTCGAACAGTGGGGTAGTCACCAGGATAACGGAAACGGAGTTACGAAGTATTGAAAAGACAACGTTAGACTTTTGGAAGGAGTTATTCGAAGTAAAAGATGTGAAAAATATTGGATATAAGGGAATACTAAATGAGCACGAAAAGAGATATGGTAGAATTGTGGTCAAGTTTTTAGAAGATTGGGAAAAAGTTATACGTCCACCGGCTATAGATCTGCAGATGAAGGTATGCATTATAATTTCATGTGAACAAATGTAATATTTAATTTCCCTAGATGATCAAACAATCATAAATTTTCAAAATGAATGTTAACTGTGTATTACAGGCTATGAAAGAATTACCTGAAGGTGCAGCATGCAGCAGTGGCTCAATCACCAAATGTGCATTCAAGATTGACCGAGAAGGTAAGGTGACAGCTATTTACCCCGAGGAGTTCCTGGAAATTTATAAAAAATCCGGACCACAGGGTCGCCGACAAATGACAGACATGGTGAAAAACAATGGCGACAAATTCATTGTAAATGGCGACGCCAACTTGGCAGAAGCCAGACGACGTATTAGCCAATTGGTACACTACAACGAGATGAAATCACATGACGAGTCTGTAGAAAAGACTGGGACTATACAGGATTGGCGTCGATGGAAGGAGCCACTCCCGGAAACACCATCTGAAATGGCAAAGGTTATTCACGAAAATGTTCAGTCGAGAGCGGGCAGACTAAAATTAAGCCCTTCTAGAGTGATTAACAGTATTGCCCGAAATCCAAATGCTATTGGATTAGAAAAGAATACTACAGATTACGGTCGTCTCGTGCTAACAAAATATATAGTGGCAGGTACTACACAAAACGACAGCACATCTCTTGTTGCTATTGCAACTCCACTGGGTTACAAAATCGTCGTCGGAGTGGTTGAGAAGTTGGGCTTGAAATTCTTTAGTGAGGCCACGAAAATTGGTAAGGCAGTCCGGGCGCTTGGACAAATATCAGGACCAATAGGGGGTCTTATTAGTTTTGGGTTTGACGCCTGGTCGCTTTCAAAGTCGATAGACCTTTTGAATAAAGCTGATAATATCTATGACCGAGATGACGCCATTGCAGACGTTGTTCGTGATTCTATCTCAATTGCAGCAGGGGTCACATTGACAGTTTTATCCGTAGTACTTCCTCCAGCGGCTAGTGTGTTCACTGGCTTCTTTATAAGTATTTGGAATTCTTATGCAAATTTCTTGTTCCATGCTTTAAACGCGGTGGCACGTATTGACTCAGTGATTCCGCTACTAGAATTCGAAAAGACGTACGTTTCCAATAGTCGCTTTTTTGATTTTCTTGGATATCGGGAAAAGGATTACATTGACTACTTGGTGTACGAAAAGAAAGCAAACGACATGGCTGTCCATAGTTACTTGGAATTTCTAAAAAGAAGGAAGCAATACTTCCTCCAGCGGCTAGTGTGTTCATTGGCTTCTTTATAAGTATTTGGAATTCTTATGCAAATTTCTTGTTCCATGCTTTAAACGCGGTGGCACGTATTGACTCGGTGATTCCGCTACTAGAATTCGAAAAGAGGTACGTTTCCAATAGTCGCTTTTTTGATTTTCTTGGAACTCGGGAAAAGGATTACATTGACTACTTGGTGTACGAAAAGAAAGCAAACGACATGGCTGTCCATAGTTACTTGGAATTTCTAAAAAGAAGGAAGCAGTTCCTTGGCGCTGTGTTCCCGTCTAGAACCCCGGCTATTGATGGTAGCTGCCACCTGGAAGTTCATACCTGTCGCTTTGGTACAATGTTTGGTCGCCAGAGCTGCTATATGGAGAAGCACGGTGGGCCTTGTGACTTTCATGGTCCGTGTGGTTTTCAGCAGCTTATTTGCATAGATCGCAAGACAAACGAATGCTTTTATGACTGCATTTGCGATAAGAAAGTGGCTGAAGGCATTGAAGCAGCCCACATTAACTCGTACGTCGACTTTCGAAGTAAAAAAACCGTATACTTGGAGAGGGATGCTCCAGGTGATGTCAAGGACGTAACGTTTAAATGCAAGCCGAACTCCCTCGAATATTTGAGTGAATTAATACATCAAGAAGATTCTATTGTGCAATACCCTTGTAAGTACGCCATTGGTTTGTATGGACCTTCGTCGGAGCAAAAACCTGAACAAAGCTTTCTTGTTAACTTGGAAGATGGGACAGACACGTTCCTAACTGATAAAGATCAGGACACTACTCCGTACACGTTCTGGCTCGGGGAGGAAGGTAATAAAACCTTTTACGGGGGAACAGCAAAAAACGAGTTCATTATAAATGGCAACTGCAGTAGTAGTTTACTACATGGGAAACTGTATGGCGGCCCCAAGGAATCGGACACGCTAGTCATTTCGTCAAATTGTGCCAAAGGAGAAACAATTCAAGTGGAGAGGCATACAGGTACGCAATGGGAAGGTATTTCTAAGGTGAAACTCACTAATAAGCTAGATCTCCAGTTAAACGAAATTGAAAACATCTTTGGACGGCCCAACGAGGTGGAGGATCTACAGGTGGGCTGTAGAACCAGACAAGTATTGCTGAATGGCGGTTCTGGACCTAATCATCGCGATACCGTGAGCATTGATCCCCTTTACTGTTCGGTAAATGTACAGGTCGGGATGGCTAACTACACTTATTTCGAGTCTCGTGCCGAGAAGGGGAAAGTTATGGTTTACGTAGGTGAAGACATGGTAGGAACCCGGATAAATGTGATTCAGCAACCCTATGACACCCGCGCTTCCATTGAAACCAGTGTGATTTTCTCCAAACTGAATGCTGAACAAGTTGTTATTGATAATGTTTCCATAGAAATAAATGATGTGACCCTGACGCTAAATGATGGTTCGCGCAGGGATCCTCTTCTTGTACAGTTTACTGGATTGCCACCAAACACAGAACGACCAACAACTATACACACAAGACGACCACCGGGAAAAAGGAAACCTGTCGAGGTTCATTCAACTCCACCGCTGAATCAACATCAACTCTTTTTCAATGAGGGCACCGAAGACAATCCCAATGCCTACAGCATACTTTTAGTACCTGCAAATTTGGAGGTTTCCAAAACACATCCACTAACGTTTTTCCATGATCTTCAGTGGACACGCAGAGACCTGACTCGTGTGGGATCAAGTGATGTTTCCAACTTTTTTAATATATCTTGGTCCTCCTGGAGTGTGCGCGGAGGTGACAAGGATGATACATTCGTGCTAAATGTTCCTGCATATCAAGTGATGATTAGTGGAGGGAATGGAGACGATACACTGGTTCTGGCTAACCCAGAGAGTGATGTGATCGAGATGTACCGAAACGATAATTTGCAAGAAATAGAGACGTTGGTTAAAGGAGACAACGCTGGACAGGTTGATATATCGACAGGATGTTCCTTGAAAGCTGTGGTGGTGAAGGGTTTCTCGAACCCAGATTTTGTTCACCTGAATGCATGTCCGTCTCAATCGAAAAGATCTCTCCAAGTGGATGCTGGTGGGAGGAGTATGGTATTTGTCGATGGAGATATCAACGGGGATAACGAGGAAGTACGAGTGGTCGCACATGCAACCGGCCAGTCTCCTGTTAAGTTTGAACTGGACGCCCAGTCGTTTCAAACACCAAAACTGTACATTCAAATTGAATTGGATAAAAATTTGTCAGAAAACTCCATGGTCATAAATGCGTACAGAAACAGCCCTAAAGACAGTTATCTAGTTACGATGAATAACGGAGGGTCAAGTTATGTGGCAATGAAAAATTTGCAAGAAGACGGCTACCCCAAAGACGACGATAGTCCGTACATTTCCACTCCATACATTCAACTAGTTCCTCCGTCATCCGTCCCCAGTCAACTTGTCTTTAATCGGGAGACTTTAGAACCAGTGGCAGTGCATGTACTTGAAGAATCAACTCCCGGAAGTCGTAATGTGACGGGGTTCAAATACGTACAAAATCTTTTCCAACTTTTCAGTGGCGGGTGGGTCGTAACGGGAGGAACCACGAAAGACATGTTTATTTGTTCCTCGAGAGCCCTAATACAATCCACTTTGGATGTCCATGATGACCCTCGTGTAAAAGAAAAAGATGCGAACAATGCGTTGATTATTAGAGAGGATAGTAGAAGGTTTAATGATGACCAAGCAGTATTCCTAATTGATCTTCAAAACGGATACACACAACTTGGTGAGAACACAGTTCAAATTGGAACAATTAAAGGACCAGTTCATCATCTAATCGGTAGAATCAATCAATCGGATTGGATAAATGTAAATTGCACCACAAGATCAGTGGCATTACGTGGTGGTTTAACAAAAGAAAAACCTGATAGAGTTGCGATTGGAGATATCCAGTGTGCAAACAGATATACAACGGAAGTTCACTTGGGAAGGTTCACTAAAGTGGAAAATTCTGCAAAAACGGGACAATACAAATATTTCGTTAATTTGACAGAACCATCTGTGGCCCACCCACTGACTCTCAATCCAACTAAAGATAATTTGCACATAGTAGTGTTCACCCAAGCAACCGCATTTGAATCAATACAATTTAACGAAATGAAGAAAACATTGACTTTTAGAAGACAAGGAGGAAGAGAAGGTCGGTTTAATTTTCCTCTGTTTAGAGAAAACGGGCAGGGCGACTACACGAATCCGCAATTTTTAATATACCCATCGTCGTCCTCCTCAGCAACAAACGAGAACTGGGTGATCACAAGTGTTAATGTAAATGAAAATGACATGACCATCGCCACCACTCTTCTCAATGGCAACTGCAGTAAAGGAAATATGTTGGATCCACAACAACGGCAAGACAGATTGGTTCGCGGTATGCCTGTAGAAGTCAACAATTTCCTTGTGCAGCTTTCTGGCCGTGATGGTGTCAGTGAAGAATGCGGGGGGATAACCGGTTACGAAGATAGCTCGACAAATCTCTTTTTGCTTAGTAGCCTGCCAAGTGAAAACACATTTTATATTGAAGGTTCTCAAGAGACTGACGATCCCATCTCAAATGTACTGCGTATTGGAACCCATTTCCATGAAGGAAAATACATCACCATCAACCTTTCCCCGGAAACTGGGTACTTGAAAAGAGAGGGTGTCAACGTCTCTGTAGAGTTGCGACGAATTGATACTCTAATAGGACGAGATAGACCTAACTCGTACGATACGGTGATACCTTCCTGCAATACGAAAGAAGTGAGTGGTGTCGCCCTTGTAAACGTTTTGGTGAATCCCAGAGAAGATTGTAAATATAATTTGGTCATTGGAGTAAAACCGTGGACCAGAGTACAATTTGGGTGGCTGGATAAAAATCTGGAAAATGAAAATGGAACGGCCCATTTGTCAAAATTTAGAAATAGTACCTTCCATTACAGCATGGATAAGCCAATGTCCTTTCGCGTGGTGCAGAGCTACCCAGGAATGCTTGATGGCACAGTACATAATTACTATCTGCCATTTTCTATCCAAGCCTTGCAATCCGTCTATTTTGACGACGAGGAGAGCATACTGCGTTACAGAGTTGACGGCGAACAATTTTGGATTGAAATGTTCAGCCAACCTGAGATTGAAGATCAGTTTTATCGTCAGCCAAATTTAGTCACCAATGATAAGTTTAGGCTACAAATTGGACGGGATTCCAGCGTACTGGCGACTGTATATCTGGAAAATAATGAGGATCCCCTGGAGATGATGAAACGTTATCAAGAATTAGTCAGTGCATTGGGAATCACCATGGTGATAGCAACGCCATCCGCACATTTCCATTTGGGTCATAGTGGGAGAGAGTTGGATATAAATGTGCTCCAAAATGTGGCCAACAGAACAAGTTATCTAGGAGGCGGAGGTGCTGCAGATACCATTTACGAGGTGGTTAGTCTAAAAACAAATGTCTACATTGACACCGGTCTGATAAACGCGTCGATTTTATCTACGGTCAATGAGTATGGACTATACCATACCAAACAAACGTTGGACCTGACTGACGTTGTAAGCCCGATTCGACACAAGAGTGGAAAAAAGTATAAGCCCGCCGTAGCTCAAAGGGGGGATGACCTTGTTGTTACCATGGAAGGTTATCAGGACGAGTATCCTGGAGAGATTGTAATCTTTGGCGGCGTCCACGAAATTATTCGTACGAATTTACAAATTTTACTACATCATGCCATGATGGAAGTGCGACGTTCCAGCATGTCAGGTTCAATGACTGTGTGGGAAATTTCCCCTGTAGATATCCATCTCGAACGGGATAAGATTTACAGTATGGCTGCAGAAGATTTGGAGTACGGACACCATGTCACGGTGCACGAACACGAGTATGGGTCAGAGTACCAGTTCCAATTCAACTACTCCAAAAACGGTACCGATCTCCATTTGAGTGACGTTCAAGGACTTGCCAATCACGAATATGTCCAGAAGCAAATTGAAATGACAACAGTAATTATCACCGACTTTTTCAAGCAAAAAGAGGAAAGTGATCAAGATGCCGAGAATTCGACCCCCGCATCTCTTGCAGAAGATGAGCTGACGGAAATTAGGGATGTAACTTTATCTCTTCCAGGTTTAACTCTACGGTTAAATGGAACCCAAGTCTTTGTAATAAGTCAGACTGATCATCTGTTTTCTGACGCAGTGAATATCGTTTACTCTAACACTAGCCTGTCGTCTAGCACAATAGTTGACCAAGCAGCTTTCAGGTACACAATTATTTACACTTTAAATTTTCACCAGGTTTCTTATTAATTAAATAGTAATTTTTAGCAGATAAATAGTGTTATTTTAATGCATTGATTTTTTTATTTACTAGTACGGTTCCCCGAATGAGCAGCTTATTGCCAGGGCCTCTGCTTTTGTCTGAAGAAAAGATTCCAAAGTGGCAGAACGTTTTACATGTGCTAGAGGAACAGCTTTTGGAAAAATTGTCATTTATCCCACGGATTTACTAAACTCCTGATCCACGTGGTATTTCATATAATATAATATCGACTATAATTAATTGTGAACAAATTTTATGGTACATTTTTAATTGTATAATGCATAAGACAATAAACAGCACATCATTCAACCTGAAGTTATGCTCGAAATATCTATTTTTAATTTGCATCAACAAAAACAAAACAAACCTAATATTTACGATAAAGTTTTCTCAAACTTTCACTTGTGTCAGAATCATGCCAACTCTGATTTGCCAGATTAACTAACTAGAATCATGGTATTAAGCCAACCTGCTAATATACCTCGGCCTATCTTATCAAATTTTTATGTGGGGTTACGAGCTACCGAAACTATATGTTTCGGTATAACTAACAAAAACATGTTTTCATACGGGTGGGCTGAAGAATTCAATTTGTTAATGTATGTTTTTGTTTCAATTTTTAACGCAAATTTCAATTATATTTATCTACCTTTCTAGCTATGCTTTCAAAAATAAATAATCAGGTTTAGTTTAATTATCAATTGGAGAAAATATGTGCAATTTATATATATGGAAAATTATAAAGTTGTTGGCATTTACTTTATAAAGTCTGCAGTTGAGAATTGTGCGGTGTATGTCGTCTGCAAAATTAATTTTTTAAACACTCGTCAACCAATTTGATTTTATTTTTTCCTAGTAAGCTTACATCATGATATTGCTTCCACTGTTTCAAATTAGAGGTATGTAATGGGGCAGGACATGGGAAAAAACTAAGGATACCTTATTCATAATAAAAATTATATTGAAGTTGATTAATGATTAATATTACGCTAAGCTACTTATGAATTTATGTGCTTCTTACTGCAATTAACATTCATATATTTCCTATGTCTATAAAGATACATTTAGCAGTAGACATGCTACCACGATTCCATCCAATGACGGCTTATTCCAATTTGGCCTATTTTAGTTTAACTTGGCTTAATTGTCGAGATCTAAGTTGGCTTAATCGAAGTTCTGGTTGGCTTAATAAAAAGCGCGTCTTATTTTTGTAATATTTTTTTATTTTACAGTGTCAGTAGTAAATATCAAAATACGTTCTTCGCTGCCATTATCAAATTTTAGAAAATTTTCGTCTCTTGCAGTCGTTCTAAAAAACTTGG
>JAHZNB010006379.1:0-15350 GCA_027744295.1 Callyntrura guangdongensis
GAAAGTTTGAATCTAAGCCCAGGGGGCGTCAAAGTTGGGCGGGGGTCTACTTTTTCAGTAGTGGCAAATTAGCGTTACACGCTTCTTGTTATTATTAATCTTTAACTTTACAGTATTTAGAAAAATTGTTTCATTTCAACCCCACGGGTTGTAGTGTAATTGTAGATGACTTGAAGAATCTTTTGGAACAGGATTAAAAATAATATGCAAAAATACAGCAGTTTATTATATCATTAATTAAAACTGTCCTGCTGAAATTATATACAATTACATTAAAAAGTTTTCTACAGTGGAGAAAACTTTTTCTGCAAAAGTGCAAAAAGTAAATAAATACCTGCCAAAGTCTTTTTTGGAAGAACTTGGAATTTTTATACTGTCGATTTAATTCTTACGCTACATTGCATTTGCTTGTCAAAGAGATAATTTGTACCCTGTGTGGATAGACATAGATATTTTAGAAACTCGGCAGAAAAACGTCACTTACCTCGAAGGAATGTAAATGTATTGCTAGCTTTGTCAAAGTTGTTTATGTCGTTTATATTTTCCATAGTTATGGACAAACGGAGAATTGTACCGGAATTTTAAATCAAGGAATCAATGTCTCGTCGTCCAACCTGTTTTAAAAACTTCAGTGTGTACACCTCGAACTCGTTTTGTATTTCAACTTATTATTGACGAGTTGTTTCTTGAGCATTTCTTTAAAAACTCAGTTCACTAATATAACTTCTAGTGATGTGTATGCATAATGTAGATGGGTTAGATATTCCAAGCCAGCAAGACTTCCAAGTTTCCCCATGTTTCTCCGTGAGTGGTGAATATAGGCTGTAAAATTTTTAACAGGTTTTCCTTGTCACCCATCTGTCGTGGGCATTCAGTTTGACAATTTTCTTTTACATCCCACGTCCTCAGAGGAATAATTGCTATTGTAAATGAGGTCACCGGAAGCAGAAATAGCTAAAGTATTGTAAAGGCAAGAAGGTAGCGGAAATTATTTGGTAAGGCTTGCCAATCTCCCCTCCCCAACCCCGTCTAAAGTCCACAATGTTGTAGTGCTATCATAAAGAAGTAGACTACTGAAAACCCCATATGATCATGTGAAACGAGTAAGAAACACCAAAGGTAAACAATAAAGAAGATTTTGAACACCCCTGGTGACACAGGGGTCAGACTTGGTGTATGAACTATGCCAGGTGCATAGCTACAGACTCTAGGGAATCAATTCCCAAAGTCATTAAATAATATGCAGACGTTAGAAGAAGCGCCATACAGACGGACGGACACACAGACTGAAGCTTACAAAAACAAAAGCTAGCGCATTAATACGCTACCTAATAATAGCAATACAAAACCTGGCATGACGCATACAAGTGGTGACGAGAATGAAACTGATATTTTGTAGTCGAAGAATGAGCTGGATCCTCACCACTCTATTGGCACCAACAGCAAATTTCTAAACAACTCTCAACTGGATGATCCCCTTTCCCTACGTGAGAATTTGGGCGCTCGTATTTCGACAACTCTTTCCAATCTTCTTTTGGAAGATCGATCCCCTCAGCGCCTGTCATTATAAATTACAACTTATCAGTTGAATTTGCTTGAGTATGTTGTTACCGTATATATTTATTTCCGCAATGAAATTATTTTACAGCTTGATACCTTAAAAGGTTGCCCGTTTTTTACACTTACATAAATACACACATTATTATTATTAGGTGTATCCGTCCGTTAGCGCTTCTCCTCCTAAACGGCTACATATTTTTTTAAAACTGCCTTCGGGAATTGATTCCGTAGGTCTGTAGTTATGAACCTGACGTTTTATTTTGACCCACACTCCCTCCTGCCTTCGTGGGGGCCTTTAGTTTAGCCGCTTTATCTCCAGTTTCTACATAGCATCAGAGTTGAAATTTAGTACATTGGTGAACTTATGTATACACCAAGTCTGGCCGGGATTGGTTGATCCCCACGGGGCTTCAAAATGTTTTTTGAACTGTTCTGTATAACTTTGGTATTTCTTGCTCGTTTCACATGGGGTTTTCAGTAGTCAACTTCTTTATGATAGCACTACTACATTGGGTACATCAAAATAGTTATATTTTCGCTGTCTTCTTACCGTTATAATGCTCTAGTTTGTGTATTCATTTCTTTACTATCTACCCAGAAGTTGAAGTTACTAGACAGAAAGAGAGAGAGAGAGAGTACATTTTCAACTATAATAGGAAACACGAATATTGAACAAAATTGCTGATATCGTGGATAAATAAAATTCTTCATATTATTATATAATGAATTCCTCTTATTGGGTGCGGCAGTGCCGCAGCGGCACTGGCCATACCATATCAGCACAAACATAGCATTGACCAAGCTATTGTTACAGAAGTACAAAATAAATATTTGAGATTAAGCTATATACGTGCCTCTCACGGCAGCTTCATTGATGACTTCTGACCTTCACAGAAAGGCATAACCTATATTTATAACAATGCCAATGGCACACAGATTCATATTAAAGCATAATGAATAGAACTCAACGCTCCGCTAAAGCAGTTCACTGTGCTTTCTCATTATTTTCCATTTCACAGACAAGTTCCATAGCATTGCATTGGTTATGTGATTAAGAAGCCTTATAACGAGTGGAACAGTGTTGCTACATGCTCTAGAACAACGGAAACCCAATACACAATGACATAAGCATGTCAAGGATTTAAAGGTCTGGGCTTTTTCATGGGGATGTATCAATTTATGAAATTATTGGTATTAGAACAGAATCGCCAAAACTGCAATTACCATTTCCATTGAATACCATGTCTGCATTAAATGAAAATGGAATTTTGTGGTAACGTTTTGATTGGTAAAGTTTTATGGTACATTATTTTTGGTAATCTGCATATATGGTACTAAAATTTTGGTGATTCTGTCCGGACACGGAAATTATGGTATATACTATTATACCTAATAACATGGACAAGGTCAAATTTGTAATTTTATGGTTACAACTTATTTCGTGACTTTCTCCGTTTCGGGGTGAGCTCTCAATTTCTTACAGTTGCTGAGCGTGATAATCACGTACGCCGTTGGTGGTAATTCGGTAGTTTCCTCAGAGTAGCCAGACAATATAAATTGAATTATTTCGTGATGAATTTTAATGTCGTTGAAGGAATAAAAAATTATTCGTGACAGAGCAGTTTTTATTTATGGAAAAAGACGCGTAGGCATGTTTTTTTTAAAAAAGATACTCGTCTCACAACTACTTAATCACCAAAAGTGCATGCATTAACGGAAGAAGAATGCCCATTATGTATATACATGTCAAAATGTCCACCACACCACCACCTACTTCGGAATGATGTAATGTTTTTGAAAGGTTATTGCTGTGCACTAGTGTACCTAAATAAATACGTATAAATAAAACCATAGCATGTTTATCACTGACATGATGCCAACTGCCAACTAGTTTTACTACCATACTGCTGGAATGATGAATCACAAATGACATTGTACAATCGACCGTTTAATGACCCAGAAAGCAACAGTAAAAGCCCTGTCCAATTACTAATTTATTCCATTTGGTTCTTGATTTTTCCCCAGTGAATGGTGCACTATTGAAGGACTAAACGAAAATGACCTGTTAGTCGTAGACGACAAGAACTTATCGTGACAACTTTACGTTTATACCAAAAGGAAAATAAAATTCAACTACTTTCTTTGTTTCACGGTATGATTCATACACGTAAAGGTGAAAGGTTTATGCACATATGTATGTGGGCGTGGTTTTTAATTATTCAAAGGATACCTTTAGTGTTTCTGCGGGGTACTAGTACTAGTTAATACCTCTTGCTTGTAGCACGTTGATAAAATTCCCGTCGTTTTCCAGGCTAAAACTAAACCAACTATGAAATTACTCCATTGAATATTACTCATTCTTGCATACAAAAGTAGCGACTTCGTCGTAAGTAATGCCTCGAAAAAGTGGAACTTCAATCAAAATTTTACTTGCTGTTATATCTTCACTAATGGCCGAGGTGACTTCCAAGTTGCCTTTTTGTTTATTTGATAAACAAAAATCTACGATATCGGGTGCATACTAAATCGAGTAAGACATAATATCGCAGAATACTGTCACTTCATTTTTTTGATAAATTCCCTCCTGAGTGAAAAGTTGATATATTGGTATTGTTATGAGCCATGCAAGCAATTCAACTCAAGCTACTCAATAAAACAACCAGTTATCCAAAGTTAAGTCACTATATAATAGCCTCTTGAAATCGATCTATAGATTCCAGCCTAGCGTAATGTCTCCTTCTGTCGGCATTTTCCATACCTATAAATGAGTTAAAACATTTAAAATATGACAAATAAAGTACACGTATCTATTTGTTATTGAATTAGGCATACCTATATAGGTCGTACTACTAAAATTTCGACTACACGACTCAAAATAAATCGGCTTGTAATTTTTTCTTTCACTTGCAACAAAACGCCGAGTAAAGTTACAACCAAGTTTATGTTACACATATATAAAAGCAGAAAGGAGAGTATAAAGTTGATTGATTTTTAAATTTTAAAGAACCTGACCTGCGTGTTGTTCACTACAAGACATACCTAAATGTGCATGTTGGCAAAGGTTTGAGGAAACCGTAGCAAAAATGGAATTCAAGAGAAATTTGGCTGCCTTTTTAGTTCACGATTATGAAGTGGAAAAGAAAAGAAACGGTCTAGACGATCTGAGTAATCCACCTCATAATAATTGTCATTATGCAAACAAAGGTGGTCAAAATAAACATTCATCAGCGACTGCCAACTCGGTAGCAGATGATGAGTGTACTCTTCACGACTTCAACCAACTGGAGGCAATGGAGACGATTATTGTGGAAGATCTGATAAAACCGTTAGCGTTTTTGTTCAAATATTTTATCCCTTTTCACGATACAATCACATACGATCCTGTCTCTAAAGCGTGCATTTTGGTGAAAGGTGGTCTGTTGCGAAAAGTAAGTTTTTCAGAAATTCGCTTTCCTGCTTATTACTGTGCAATATATATATAAATATATTGGAAAGTTTTGTGTTGTAAGCAAACTTTTTTCTCTCCAGCTTTGGTGTGTACTTTGGCAGCTTTTAATAATCTACAGACTTGGGATCAAGGTAATCCCTAGTCTTCACCAAGATGCTAGTTCAGAGACGTCGGGGAAGGGTGACATGTCGACACTGGCCAAAGGAGCGTACATCATCTTTATCATCTTTAGTTGCTTTAATTTTTACGTTTACTGGATTAAAACCAGTCAAGTCTGCCAAATCTTCAACCACGCAATCGAGTTGGCTGACAAACTTCATCTTCATCATCGATCTCCATCCCGGATCCGTGCTGTATTTCTTTTATAATACAGAAACCTTAATAATACTCAAAAAGTTTATGGGCCATCCAACATAGTATTATCTCTATATTATATTCTTCCCGATTTATAGGTAAAATTTGCTGTACATGGTTCTTGGATATTTGTAACTTGCTACGTGATGAGTACAATAGTTTTGTACGGGATCCAAAACTCTATATTATATTCTTCCCGATTTATAGGTAAAATTTGCTGTACATAGTTCTTGGATATTTGTAACTTGCTACGTGATGAGTACAATAGTTTTGTACGGGATCCAAATATTTGTCCCTGCCATCGCAAAGCATGAAAGTTCAGAAGAATTATCTTCCCTAAAAGCAGCAATAAATGGCAGTGAATCCCTGAAAAAACGGAACAAGTATAACCTGGACTTTACAGAAATACACACATCGGATAATTTTATCCTCATTCAAATAATTACCGCAGTGGCAAGCTTCATCAACATATTTAATTGGATGCTCACATTTCTACACATGGGATCTTGGGCTTTAATGTTCAAACAGCTAATTGTGATTTTTTACTGGCGTCTTCGCACTATGGATGAACTGGGCAAGAAAATCACTCTTTGTCATGTAAGTAGTAGAAAAAAGCATGTTATAAACGCAGCCAGGGTACGTAGTACTCTCTGGAGGAAAAAAATCTGGGTATTTTTTTACACTCGGCAGGAAATTCGAACGTTCAACAGAATCGGATCAATAATTGACGAGTTCAATCAAGTTTATGGAATATGCTGTCTACTGGGTACTGTTGTCTGTGTCGCGTACATTTCTCCCAGCATAAAACATGCTTTTTCTGGATTTACTAATGTGATCCAGATCGGTTCTGGATCACATTTGATGCTCAGCTACATTCCCATGATTGCAACTTCATGTATGCTTGCGGAAGTCCAAAGAATGGTAAGTCGGGCTCTATAGTATTGTCATTGTGTACTTGTTCATGTGTGTATATATGTTGTTAGGCAAAAGTACATAGTAAATGAAATGGTGACACATCCTCATTTCTTTGTCATTCATTCAGGCGGGATCATTTGCAGATTTTATTAAGCACGAGTACGGGAAATTCACCAAAGAATGCGGAGATCCGGCCGAATGCTTGTGTGGCATTGCGATAGTTCACTATGATCTCGCAACATCGAACATTGGTGTCAAAGGATTGGGATTCTTTACTGTTAGCTATCAATTCATCACTACTGTAAGTTCAAGATACTATGTCTCTCATGATTGGAAAGTGTGCTTCCAGATCAATGAAACTCTTTTTTATATTTTTCTTCATTTCTATCCTTTTGTATTCCTACACCTGGAACAACTATCATGTGCCTCTTTAGATTGTCAGTGTAATAATCTCCTACTCCATCTTGGTCGTGCAAATGTTTCCTCACGACAACTCGGATATAGAAGTTTAGAAGACACGGATAATTACTTTTTCTGGAGTTCTTGTTGTTGTAGTTTTTTGTATTTATTAAGTAGCGAAAGCTACTTATTGCGATTACGAATGTCTGTCTGTCCGTCTGTTTGTCCGCGCCATATCTCAGAAACGGGAAGGAATTTTGGTATTCTGTTTGCCCCAATCCATAACCCATGACATCTAGTTGTGAACCTGATATTTTTTAGGTCAAAGGTCACATAGACATATCTCTGGTATTTATAGGACGATTTCTAGTAAACTTTGGTTGGCCGGGCGATATTGCACTTTTTTTTGGGACGTATGCCTTCCCATGTTAAAGTAAAAAAATGGGACGTATGCCCCCAATAACATGGAAAGCTAGTTTTTAAAATTTCAACTCACCTTCCAACTCACAAAATTGGGACGTATGCACCTTTCCACGTTTCAGGGTCAAAGGTCATATTATTTTATCTTCGGTATTTATGGGGCGATGTGCATCAAATTTTTTATAGAGGTAGCCAATGGTCTGCTCTGAAAATGTCTTTATAATTCCAATGAATACATGCTTTCGCTACTTCCCTATTTCCCTGACTTCATGGTTAATTGAAATGAACTAATATAAAAGTTCATTATATAATGTTTTATATAAGTTCATTTGTTAATTGTCGATTAATTTATATGGACTGTTCTTTATAATAAAGTAATCCTACACATTTCCGTATGAATTTACGTGTATACCCAATACAGTTTATGGGTTGCTGTTGATATTGGTTGATGTCCAATTTTCTATGCATCAGAAATGAAGAGAATAAGCATCACATGTGACTATGCATCAGAAATGAAGAGAATAAGCATCACATGTATCATGTATCACTTAGGATAATTATCTGTATCGGATATTAATTTCATGATAGTTATTATTACTTATGGTAAGTGTGCATAGTCACACAATTAATTAGCCACTCTATTCAATTTGAGTTTCATTGTAAAAATAAGTCAAGGCATACAATAGTAAGAGCTCCAAAAGTATTTGCACCGATATCAGTTCAATCTAAAGCTTTGGTACGCGTGTTCTGTGTTTACGAAGAAAAGCTATGGGAGAAAGTCCTACCAGTCGGTGTAATCATAGCGGTAAAAATGCACCAGCAATCTTGGCTCCATCCAACTATATTGGAGAATCACCCCATCAGGATGAAATATTATCGCAATTTGTACAATCAAACACTATTCCAGCCTCGAAGCAACTTCCCGTGACATGTTTCAATACGCCCCAGGTTAACCATCTCACATGGAAAGAGGCGTTGAGTGCAACATCTCCGCATCCAAACTCTGATCTCATCTCCCCATTCCTAAAGCTATTTCATTGGTCTTTAATAACTCCGGATGTAATTGAATATGATCAAATTCGAGGAGAATTCTACTGTAAGAAGGGGAAACGTCTTTGGAAAGTTAGTAAAACTAACAACAAGATATCTTAAAGCAATCATGAAATTATCATGATATTTTCTGGTAAATTGTTACAGGCCGTGAGTTACATCTGGTTACTTTTAGTGAGCATATATCTCTTGCTAATTTGCCTTAATGATGCCAACAAGCAGTATACGGTGAAAGCCATCGTTGGAAAAGGTACGTGGTTATGCTACACATTATTTGATGTGTCAGTAATCAAATCCCTACGGACAAGCGGTACTAAAATTGCAAAGCTACTTACGGAAGGGAATAGAATTTCTCATTTATGTGACCGAATTTCAAACCAAAATGCGGCTCGTAATAAACAAGGAAATAAGGTATTTAATATGTAATTATTTTCTTGACGCTTTGATGCATAAAAAACTGATTTTAAAACCTTTAAAATTTGCTTCAACAGAAAACATTTTACTACTCAAAGTACATCATTTTAGCAGTGTGTCTCCTTTCGGTTGTGTACACGTTTGCTTTTGTTTGGTACGTCATTACTGAACTCACGGCAGTTACTACACGCTTGTATGACATTTTTATGGAGCTAACGCGAGATACTGCAGGAGCAGACGAAGGGCAATGCCAAAATAAGCGTTGCTTTTTGTTGCAAAGGTATACTTCAAATGTCTGTGCCGCCCTTGTGCTGACCGTTTGGCTACTGATAGCATCTGGAGTCGAAATTATATGGGTACTGTAATAGTAATAATAACTTTGAACACTTTTAGCTACTCAAAATTGGCGTGGTGTGAAGAAATTGAGGAAGTTCGATATTTTCCTTTTAGGTGGTTTTCTTGTTGATGACAGCATCATTTGGACTTTATTTTAATCGACTTTTAAGTAGCTGCATACACATAATTGAAAGAAATTACATTGATATTGGTGAGGTAAGGTGATACCTGGACTGGTCGTACATTTTGCCAAGTGAAAGTAGAAAACAGTAATAAAAGCTGATTGGGTTGCATTGCAGGGTGTCCGAATCTTTGTGAAAACGACTCTTGTGTTAGAAGATTTTAATACAGTTTTTGGAACGGAGTTGTTGTGGATTGTGATTGCTTCAGTATCGTACGTTGCAGCCACATTCGGAGAATTGCTGGCTGGATATCACAATGGATGGGCGTATGACGTGCTAAATTTGTTGGGTTTACTGCCTTTTATAATCACACTGTATACGTGCTCGGAGTTACATAGAACTGTATGACCACGACTTTCTTTTCCAACTTTACCTTGCATGTAGTTGATAACATCTCTAATTTGAGTTTGGCACACTCGTGTTGAAGATTATGCTCAATATATTATATACTGATGTTTACACAGGGACAAATTTTGCCGTCCGTTATAAAACGGAAATTTTATGAGTCAGATGGCGGCGTTACGATAAATGACCACCAAATGTTTCATATGATACAAGGTACCAATGTTGTACAGTATGACGCACTGTCAAATAATATCGGTTTGAAGGGTCACGGATTCTTTACAATTTCTTACGTGTTCGTGACAAGTGTAAGTATTTCTTAAGTGCTTGTATTTCTAGTTAATTTAACACTGTATAAAATGTCAATATAATATATGTAATCTCATTACGTCTTATGTCTTTGTATTATCCAGCTTGTTGGTGTTATCATTACATACACCCTGGTCGCTGTTCAATTTAAACTGGGCGAAATAAAATTGGGTATTTAGTTGAATAAAAGTTGTTCATAATCACAATTTAGAATACTATTGAACGAAGGAACTTTTGTAAATGCAAAAGTGTAACAAATTAGATGCGAGAAAATTTAATTTAATTTTAACATATAAACTGATTTAAACGTTAAAAAAGTTTGCTGTTACTAAAAGCGCAAAACTATGTCCGAAAAAGACTTGCTTGTGTTAATGACTGTAAAAGTTGATTAAAAGTAACATTGGAAAGTTTATATGATGCTTTTGACTCTGACTTTCACTCACTAGTATTCTAGCCACTTTCATAAATCATCATCATCAATCATCACATTCATATTGCATCATTGTTCCATAAAACGCCATGCAATGCAGTGTTACTGCAAAACTATATGTCCGTACTGCTGCCTAGATTAATAAAAAACGCTGAAAATCAATGATATTTTATATCTCATCTGGTCTTATTACATTTCACTGCTGGAAATAGATGGGATTCAGAAATGTATTAATTTGAGAATGATATCCTCTAAGAAAAACAAACACATTATATGATGTGATAATGTCATCAAATGAGTAAAGACCCCGGATGACAATAAGTAATCACTGCAGCTTAAGCATTACAATGTGGGTTGGTAAATTTGAAGTAGTCGTTCGTTTGTCTTCGATACTAACTTCCTTCCTGGTATTATCAGCAAGAGGAAATAGTAAAAGGAGAGTAAGTAATTAGGTCAAACAAACACAAAGGGCGAGCCAATTCTCTTTCGCCATTAATCCTGACACAAGGACCAACGGATATTATGGAACATACTACTTGGTTGTAAGAAGAACTAAAAAACAAAGCAGATAAAGCCGATCCTGTGACTTCTGACTTATTGTTACTTCATTCAAAGCCATCCTGTATTTTCCCTCTGCATTGTAAAATCCAGCAAAATGCATCCTGAAAATAAGGGAAGCGGAAGCACTACACGAAACCAAACAAATTCAGCAGCAGGCATCTTGCTATCAATTTTTAATATTTTAAGGTGGGGTTTTATGCTACCGCACAATATTCAATTCAACAACTACACCGGGGTTTATACTTTCACGGAAGGATCCTACGGGCGTAAGGTACGTCACCAAGATTTTTTTTGTATTTTTCCGACTGTGTTATTAGTTTTCATGATTGTTAGTATTATAGTTTGGTACGCTTACTTTATCTTAATCGACACGAATTTCCTCAGGTTTGGTGCATCTTTTGGCAAGTTGCTGTCTTTATTTACGCCCTGTGGGCTGCTAACTCGGAAGTGTTGAATGGCAATGAAAATAAAATAGTTCACAAAACTATTGCCAACATTACAAACGTTTGCTACATAATTTATCACATTTTTATGACCAATTTGCTGTGGAGAAAAATTGAAGTTGTAGTAACGATTCTTAATGATGGACAGGATTTATGTACACGATTCAACCTCCACGAGGAAAATAGTAAAGTAAGATACAAAATAAAATTCTATTTTGCAGCATTTTATTTTAGACATTTAATATCGAACCTATTATTTTTCGACTTTCGACAAACAAGGTTAAACTTTTTATGTGGCTAATAATCGGTATCACCTCCTTATCAACCATTGGCTTCATTGCTGTTGTTCTATTTCATTCCACCGTTCATAACTGGTCAACAACTGACCTCATGTCAGTTCAGTGTATTAACAGTTCCATGCTACTATTCATCATCGAAAAACCTGTGAATAGTTTTTGTCGTTTCTACAATGGAATCTTATGTTCCCCAATGACGTTGAACGATGGTGATGGTGAGCCCAGGGGCGATGACTCCCAACTGCCAATGAAAGCGTATGCAATATTTGCCATTTTAGCCGTACTAGGACTCAGTTTGGAATTACTTTGGGTCTACTTTCACCTGATGATTGCATTATGGGGTTTATACTTCAAAAGTATGATGCAATGTTTCCTGAAAAAAATAAAGAGCGGTGACATAATGAACATAAGACAGGTAAGAATATAATTTTGAAGGAAAAATTTTCTTTGTATTTTGCAAAATAATTCGTTTCATTTACTAAACTGTTCAATCTATCCACAGACGATTGTAATTTTCAATAAAATAATTCTACTGATTCGCCGGTGGAATAACATTTTTGGGCAACTACTTTTTACCATTGTCGTCACTTCAGTTTTGTACAAAACTATTGGGTTCACTGACGTTTTGCGAGGGGACAATCATGGAATGACAGTTGACATTTTAATAATTATGAACTTCTTACCGTTTATACTTTTAATATTTGTATGCGCAGAAGTGCACAAACTGGTAAGTTTTTAATTGAATTCTACAGATTTTACAAATTCCCTTACGCATATACGTCTTACATTCTTACAAACACTGTTTAGAAAATGTTGTTTGATTTAAACTAGATCTCGACCTTTCCCCAAGTCATTAAAAGTATTTTCATTATGAACGACGACCCTCAACTACATGAAGTAATTAATCTGCACGGCATGCAAATGATTTTTTATGACATTTTGTCTAAATCCGTGGGTTTTAAAGGACTGGATTTTTTCACCATAACGTATCCATTTATTGCTCAGGTGGGTTGCAATTTACGAAACGGCGAAATATTTGAATACTGTATACATATATTTACATATACCTGATGATAATACAGAACAACCAATAACAAGTATGATAAACCTGACGCAAGTGTGGTGAGTTGCGGTGATGATCAATAATCACAAACAGAAATATTTTTCATCAATTCTCTAGATGCTTGGCGTTATATTGACATACGGGCTCATTGCTACTCAAACTGCGGATGGACTACATTAATTCATCATTATGTCGGAAATGGGCGTTTATTGACTTTCTCCTCTGTAGAATCCATCACAAAAAGATTCATGCTAAATATGCATTAATGCTGTTTTGACAGAATTGCCAGTCTGTTTGACGATGCTTTTAGAAAATGACAATTACAAAGTAACAGGGCTAGATTCCGTTTGCTTTCTCTTAGCCAAATTCTTGATATCCCCATTACCATTCATTCTACCTATCTTTATGGAATTCGCCAGCACATGAGTTTCCCTGCGAAGAAATCTTTCCTTCATGAAGAAAGCTATGAAATATGGAACTCAATTCTGAGAAAAAATTATTAGCCAGCTTGAAACAAAATTTTATTAAGGAGGATACCGACAGTAAAAACCAAATATGTGGCAGTAAAAATAAAGGTGTAATTATTCCTCTAAGCTTCTATCGGAAGACGATATCCACAGTTTTTATGTAAAATGGATCCCGGATCCGGAGTCAAGGTATGTCTTTGCAAACATTTTACTACATTAGTTAATTCAAATCCAGCTCTTTTACATTTTAACATTTCTCGGAGGGTTAGGTTTGAGTTGGAGTTTGAATTTATTAACGTCTATTATGTGTTAACAAAGCTGCTTCCCAACAATTAGACGAGAATAAAAGTTTAACAGGACAACGGTGGATACTTCTTATCGAACAGCCAATACTGTCAGAGTGACAACTACTTATACTTAGGTATTTGTCACGGTTCAGGAAATGGGGTCCAATCCAATTTAATGGTTTTTTAAAAATATTTCGATTTGCTATTTGTTATGTATTTTCCTTTGTATGATTTGATAGTAAACGTGATATAAAATTATATTTGTCAAATAGTACACACATGACTCTGCTTTAAAGAGGTAAACATTTTAAATGAATGAAAAATCCATTCACACAACGGTTCAACTCTCATTTCAACATTTATCAGTAAACATGTTAGACAAGACTTAAAAACGATCAAATCATTAGGTAGCGAAAGCGTATCATCATATCGTATCGTGTCTTACTTTTGTGAGCCGGATATATACATGCATTCTGGTATAAAGAAAAAAATGGCCGCTGTAGGTGCCTTGTATAAAAAGTTGCCAACAAAGTCATCTTTCTGGACAAAGTTTATTGAAAGTACTATAACGGTTCGTTGGGGTGATAGCCATTACGACGAGGAATGGTTCCATTATTTGGTATATCTTTTGGATATCGCGTACTACACTGGCATTTCACCAGGACGCATTTGTCGCGATGGACAGCCCGGCATGAAATACGTGTGGAAACATCCAGGAAAATTTAGGAAAATATTTTGTGTGTTATGGCATGTTTTATTGTTGCTAAATATATTCACAGATTTAAAACAAGCGTCAGAGGATCATCAAGACGGTATTCCTCATGCAATAGCATGGATTTACAGGTTCACATACATTTCGTATTTATTTTTCATTGTATCATTTTTGGCCACCTTATGGACTCAAATGAGTTCGTTGGTTTTGGTGCTTAATGAGTCGATATGTGTACAGTTGAAAGCTCAAATGCACATTAAAAATTGTAATCAAGCTAAGCGTCTATTAAGTAGTGTTCCATCGAGAGTCACGGTAAAGTCCTAAAATCAAAAATATTTCAAAAATTACTTACCTAAATAAAGTTTAAGGCTTAACATAAGATCAATGATATTCAATTTAAGGAACTCCTAATGAAAATAGGAATCGTCATTTTCATCATAATTTTATGGGGATTTATCAACAACACTGCAGAGACAGGAAAGAATGTTTGGACTCAATTACTTTTCGAGAATACTGGTTTTCGCGGTCTTTTTTCTCAATCAGGAAGATTACATTTGGACCTATACGAGCAACACAAATGACAGCTTTAGCTTTATCGTCGACATATGGGACACCAAACCCACGTTCACATCTTCAAGATGGTGGAAACAATTTTTCACCGTTTTTCATTGAGCTATTGGGAGTTTTTCACACTGCGGTGGATGTTACTAACTCGTGTGGCTGGATCTCAGCAGATATATTCACAATTTTATGGAGCATTCACTTCCGCAACATGTTTCGAGTTATTTTGTGGGAACGTACGGCAATGGATCCCCCACACATAAACTTGAAGGTAAATACTACAGAAAACAATTCACAAAGGATTAGATTATTAAATTAATGGATTTCTTTGAAAATTTAGACCATTACTCTTTTCATCAAAGCCATGAACCTAATAGAACGGTTCAACAAAGCAACGGGGTTTTTAATACTAATGTGTATTATATCAGAAACATTATACATTTCCACGCAGACGGCAGTTCTAATAACCGGAAAATCAACACTCAAATCAATAGTAGTCAGTTTTTTCACATTCCTCCCATTTGTCACTGTATTGTTAACCTCATCAAACATCAATTATGAGGTACTTGTGCAATCCAACACACTATTGACTATAGTGTATAAATAATTTGTTCTCATTTGCAATGCTTCTATTAATATATATCTCTCTAATGGCAATTCATATTGCAGGCGAGAGAGTTTTCCTATATTTTCAAGGAGGAATTTGTTGGTTATAGTTATAATTCCTATTTTGATACTCCACTTGGCCAAGTACTAGTTGCCCCTTCCGTGGCAAATATTGAAGCAAAGGGTGGAACCACT
>JAHZNB010006380.1:0-14426 GCA_027744295.1 Callyntrura guangdongensis
ACACGAAATTAAGTTAAATCAAATAAGAAGGGAAGACAAATTACAAGATTGTACATAAATATAAGAAATTCTACAATACCGTAAAGGACAGTCCCATAATGACCCCAAACCTGTATCTCTAAAAGTCTGAACTCATGAGAGCTATCAAGCATATCCTTCGATTGTCGAAAACAGATTTTTTAAATTTTACTGAGCAGTGAAATCATTCAATAAAAACGGAAAATTTTCGAAAAATATAGGTCGTAGAAAAAGCGTATATATTAACAGCATGTTCAACGACGCATTTTGATGATTTTATATAGTAGCTTTTACACCTAGGTGTAACGGCATTATTCTATGGCTTAAAGGCATGCATAAAAGGGAAGTTTTAGTGCCATAAAATGCCGGACCCTTTATGACCTTTCTCTATCTTGAGACATACATTATTATTATAATATATACAACTCTTGTGCCATCTTGTTGAGCCAGTTAAATTATTAATTTCGTTCTTACGGACGTAGACTGTTACAGTACAGACCTTCTAGTTCCACTTGTTTTCGTCTTTACCAAGTTTTACATTGGTCAGTGCTTTTACCTGTTCCCCCGAAAGAGGGAAATGTAAATCTCAAAATGGGTTCGCATGTTCGTAGTGAACATGTGTATATATTATGATTTTACAACGCTTCATACCCTGCCAATTATAAACTACATTTTATTGTGCTCAGAATTTTGGTGAGCGGAAATTTAATTACCAGGACTTCTTCGTGAGGGCATGTATATTATTTTGTTTATAGATATGTGATAATAATGTACAAGATTCAACGGTTGTATCCCAGTAACTTGCCAAATAAAGGGAATAGGGTAGGGATGGAGACAAAAGCGCATCGAATGGCAAATTTCCTTGTGAGTATTCTGCTTTTGTGCTGCTGAATGGTTGAATAGCATGAAAAGTGCATTCAAGATACTATCATGCATAGTCATAACAATAGTAAGCATGACAGCATTCAAGAAAAAAACATGGTCATCCTTTTTCCTCATTCAATGTTGGTGTTCCTTTTCCTACTTTGCTTTCCTCTTTTCATTTACTCTCGTTTCTGTGGAAAGATCCTTCCTGTTTAGTATTGTTTTTATTATACCCTAATAATCATCAAGTTGTTTAAGGTGCACAGCAGAAACATTATGACGCTTCCAAGGTTGTCCACATAAAAAGCCAACGAGGAGCGAAAATTATTCTTTTCTCAGGGAATTCTCGTCACAAAAGGAAACATGGCAGAGGGAGACCTCCTAAGCGATAAAACAAATTGGGGGAGTAAATGATTACAATAAAGACGATGTTAATGATGACGAGGGTGTCATGGGGTTTTACTTAGTTTGGGATTTTCTTTGGAGAGGTTCATTAGTCACTCGTAATCAACATCAAGAGCAAAAACGCTTCCCTTTAAAGTCTGTTTTCTTCTTGTCAAGTTCAGTTGGCTGCCTATGTAGTGACGCGATAAAAGATGAAAAGTATTGATTATGCAACAAGGGAACGATAAAGGGGAAAGGAGAAGACTGACGGAGGGAAATAACTAATAGACTAATTGTGGTATTTATTTTCTCTTTACAGTGCTGACGAGGGCTTTGATGGAACTTATCATACAAATATTGTAGTAAAAAGTAACGGGAGCTGCCTGTACGTTCCTCCGGGAATATTTAAGAGCACTTGTAAAATAGATATTACCTGGTTTCCCTTTGACGATCAAAAATGTGATATGAAGTTTGGCAGCTGGACGTATGACGGCTTCCAGGTAAAATAAGATAAACGGGACATTGAGGGCGTTCAGAATTAAATGAGGCATATGAGGATGCGGTAAAAGTAATGGTCAAGCCAAATTTAGGAGGATTACATTATTTTAAAAGGTGGACCTGAGCATGAAGGACGATGAAGGTGGTGATCTCTCAAGTTTCATAACAAACGGGGAATGGGAACTTATAGGTGAGATGGGAAAAGGAGAAAAGATACAAAGGATAAAAGCACTTTATTCACCCAGACCTTGTGAATTGTTAATGAAAATGGACGGGAAAAGAGCAGAGGTGCTTTCCTTGGTGAGGTTTCTTAACTATTTTTGCTATTTTTTCTTTCGGATTACCAAAGAAAGAAAAGAGATGCTTACAATTTACCACAAATATTCTTATCGCCTAAATATGTTACAGTTGTCTGTTTTACCAGACCAGGTCACTCCTTTCAAAATTGCTCCTAGATAAATTACTGGTTTAAACAATTGGTTGAATAAGAACCATTTGAGCAAGTTGCTCGACCAAGGGGATTTATTCGTTTGTCGTTTAGCTTTATATATATTCGACTTTTCTTGGGAAAAGGAGAGAGCAAAGTTTATTTTAAGGAGAGATCACTTTAGTAAAATAATAAATAAATTATGCAAAAAGTGTTATATATATATATATATATATATTGCAAAAAAGCAAAAGTGAATTAGGGATAACTGCTACATCGATAAAGAAAATTACACTAAAAGGGCAACACTACGACAAAAATATCTCGTTTTGTTATTGCTACTATATTACCTACTAGTACTAAGGTCGTTACCATACAAACCCAGAGAAGGGAAGAGAAAATGGGCGCAAATAAAAGGAAATTAGATTTTTTGTGAATAAAGTGGAGAAAGTTAAAAAGGAAGTTTGCATACACAAATTTGTTATGCAAAGTGGTAAAAACGTTACAAAACCAGAACCTGAGCGAAGAGAGAGTACAACAGCCGAGATTTTTTTTTCTTTGCGGGAGCAGTTACATCAGTAAAAGCGTTTAGAGTACTTTCATTCATCTTCTCCTATTTCCCAAGTGATGCCACTAACCCCTGTTCTCAAGTTTTAAGAGTTTATTTGCACATCTGAAAATCATTTTTGGGTGGTTTCTAATGACAAAGATGGTTGCAACGGCCGAAGTGGTTACTGTGTGGAGGGAGAGGAAAATAAAGAAGACAAGAGAGAGAGAGAGGAAGGGGAAGAGAAGGATGATGGCAACAAGGATAATATTAATGTAATGGGATGATAGTTACTCAAATGGAAACTAGTCACACCACACAAACATTCCATGTAAGGCCTTTTACCGTACAGAATGTGCACTTTTTGCGTTTACTGTTCTTCAAGTGGTTTCACTTTACTAAATATCAGTGGAGTAGGAGAGGCAGCTTTAGCGGTAGATTTAGGATCGGGTACTGCTAATGGCATTGGGGGAGGTGACTGCTTAGTTAGATGAGAGCGAACGAGAAAAAAGGCACTGACTTTGCGATGCATGCTTCCCATCAAAATATTATTTGTTTTCTATAAAGTAAGTTAAGCAAGGAAAACATAGTGTGCCATAGTTAAAGGTAATATTGACAAAAAAATAACGCGAGATAAAGATTGGGAAATGGGATGGTGAAAGTGGGCTAAAATAATGGAATGTACATACCAGAATTTCAGGATCATTTTTATTGTTTCAACAGACATACAAAATTACATTCCCTGGCGATTTAAGTTTTACTTTGAACTAGCAGTAGTGTAACAGTTTGTTTTCCTATAAAAAGGATGAATTGGCTGTTAATAAATGGAGAAAGTGGCAACGGTTATTGAGAGCGGTACGTTATTCTTTGCCTTAGGAAGAAACGAAAGGCTATCGGCTGCAAGTAGCTGAGAGTTTGGTGCCTCAAAAGCATAAATATGCTGGTGTTCAGAAAAAATTATTATGTGGTTCATGTACCTTCTCTATTCCTCTCTCCGTTGTCAGACTTTCACCATGTTTATTATTGCTGATGTAACTGTAAAAACTGAGCGAGAGAAAAAGAAGAAAAAACATGAATGTAAAAAGACGGTAAGAACAGAAAGTGCATTGCCTTAACTGCCGTACCAGAAGCAAAAACTGGACATGAATAAGTTTCTCTTCCTTGCTTTCACTTACTTTCTCTTTCTATATGTACTAATACCTGGCTAGGAGTACCAGTTATATTTAATGTGTTAAACTAACCATTCACTTTTTTATTTACTGGACATGAATAACTTTCTCTTCCTTGCTTTCACTTACTTTCTCTTTCTATATGTACTAATACCTGGCTAGGAGTACCAGTTATATTTAATGTGTTAAACTAACCATTCACTTTTTTATTTCCTCATTCCTCCTCTATCTCTTTTTTTGCTTTCTCCGAGAAAAACTTTCACCGGATGACTTACATTATTGTTACATAACGTCTCTATGATTCTAACTTTTTACTGAAATCGCCTATACGTCGAAAACCTGGGCTTGAACAAAGGACAAAAAGGAGAAAGTTAAACTTTACGTTACTATTCCATCCGTGGCTTTCCCCCTCTCTGTTTGTGACCCTCTCTATTGGTGTCACAATCAACTTGGGAGCAATAATAACTTTCAGACAAAATATCTCGAGAAAAAGTCGCCTTATCCTTTTCCCACTATCCATTACTCCTTCCTTTCTTTCCGTGTATTTTTATGTCGGCAACCGATCCACCTTTCGGGGGAAATTTCATTCAAAATGGTAGTCTAATCATGTAATGTACATGGATCCTCGCCATTATTTTTATGTCCCGATTCTCGGATGTTTCCTAACGAAAAAAAAACTCAAAAGTGAAAGAAATTGTGTCTGTTGAGAAGGTAGATAATATACATAAGGACATGGTTGCACAGGAAGAAGTCGGCAGGGGTTAAATTACTATTTTCGATGAAAGTTTAAGTATTCCCGGACTAAAACACTTTTCCTGTCTCCTTCTTAAAATATGATTTACTACGTATTCTCCTCTCTCGTTCACGTTTTTTGCACACATACCTACGTAAGAAATGGATACGCTTCATCTCTATAGAAAAAGAACGTGCTAACACCTTAAACGAATATTTCAGCTAATTGAGCAAGCCTTTGTCGGACTTTTCAATGTACTCGTAACTCGTGAGAACGCTGATACAATTTAAGTGCCATCGCACTGGGGGAAATTATATGTAGGCTATACTATAACGTGTAAAAAACTCTGCATTGTATAAATTTTTAAACGATCTCTTCATCTTATTTCATTATTGACGCATATTTTCCGGGTATATTTTTTAAAACATTTTTGTGACTCCTCTCTGTCTCTGTGACCATTAGGGGTAACGATATTGCTCTCGCTAACCGTCTTTCTCAACTTAGTCGCTGAAAAAATGCCTTCCACGTCTGATGCTGTGCCATTAATCGGTAAATGAAATACAAACATGTTACGAACCCAAAAAAAACTATTTTGACAAGCATTTTTCAAGAAAATATGAGTCTCTTAGGATCCTACTTTTCATATTTTATTATTATCTTCCTACTTTTCTACTTCTTTTTCTCCCCTTCTATTTTATTAGAATTGCTAATGATTAATGTTAAGTATTATTTTCCTGTGTTATTTCTACATTATAAATAATCTTACACAATTACTGTTTGAAAACTTGTTTCGCGACAATGTTTCTTGTTGGTCTGGACTCCTGTGTCCCTCTTTTAAATTTTATTTTATCGTTGTCAAATAATATATACACAATTTTAAAACACTTGCCGGCATAATGAACATCAGTCCTAAGATTGTTATCCTTCTCTCACAACTTTTTCTTCATTTGTATACCGTATGTGTGTATGTCTATGTCTATGTCTAATTGTAAATATAAAAATTTCACCGTTGTCTTTATCTGTCTCTCGCGTTTGCTGACTATTGAACAACACATAAATAGAATTTCTCTGTCTTCTCTTGCAAAACAACTAACAAACGCGTGTGACCCTGTTTTTGTGTTGTGTGTGCTACTCTGTGACTCCCTATTTGAAAATATAAATAATATATAACCCAAAATAAGTAATGTTAAGTTTTTCAATGTTCATTATGTCACACAACTGCTACTTATACTAATGATGTTATTGATGAATTTCGTAAGGTTAAGAATACTCTCTCTTTCTATCTAACGGTTATAATTACAGTAATATCCAAGTATATATTACCCGGTGGGACTAAAATAAGTTCTATTAGGATTACTGCGTGTATTTAATGTTGCTGTTTTCCACGAACAAGTTTAACAAATGCACTTTTGGTTGCGTTAAGTACCTAGTCCTTTCTTTCCTCAAAATATATGCAACATCCGAGAACTTTCTATTGTTTTAGAGTATGCATATGCTTCCTTTGAATAATAAACAATGTTTTGTGTAAAGTTCAAAGCGAGCATATTTTTTTAAACCCTTGCTCCTTTGTGATTACACATGACGTCACCAGCCAACGTACTGAGGGAAATGACGTAAAAACTGACGTAAAAAGCTTTAACCCTGAAGTCCTGTAATGTAAATCAAAGATAAAAGGTTTAACTGTGACAACTATTAAATATGTTACTTGTCAGTTACGGAAAAAAATCTATCTGGGTGGACCATGCTACCAGATTGTTTCATCATAAATAGGACTTTCTTTTTGTCATTCTATTTTCTTAGCTGGCGAAGCCAGAATAAAAATCAGTTTTAATGCATCCACAGTGGGCCATTAGGAAAAAAAGGAAACGACTTTTGTAGAATGAGATCTTATTGAGCAACATTTGCGATTTAAACATTTAAATTGTGCCATTATTCTCTTATTTTTTTCTCAGTACTTCTTTTTGCCCCTTGAAATCAAATATAAAAAGGAAAGTTATTGTCGGTGAAACGCCCTGCTTATTTTTTCAATGGTATAAAGTTTTACTGTCAGTGTCACTAAAACGACAAACATAAAGTAGTGGCGTGTCGTTTTCCTGAGGGTAGGTAGCAAGAAAACAGCGGACAAGTAAACAGTCACTTGAACACCATTATCAGATAAAAAAGACATGAAAAGCAAATACATAACGAAGCATTGTATTTTACTGCCACCTGAGCTCAGACACACAATAGTTGTGTCAATTTTTTTCTGTATACGGTTAGTAGATTCACTTGTAGAAGTTGTCATTTATCGCAAAAACATAGCTAAATGTGGTACCTAGTGAGTAAATGAATAAGCACATTTAATTTACAAGTTAGGTAAATTTTAGGCCAGAAAATTCCGTCAATTTGCTAAAACTTATAAAACTACAGACCACTAAATACCCTTCCTTGTCTTTAACCGTGAAGTACAAAACATGGAAAGAAAGTTTACTGACACTTACACTTTCTCAAGCAGCAAGGGCTCATTCAAAAAGACAATAACATTTTTGATGCTTTGCCATGAAAAAGTATCCTCCCACCGGGAGTATTTTAAAATTTAGTTATTTTTCACTCCTTCGCTTCTCTGTTTTCTATTATCCACGGTTGCCACTCCAAGTAGTTTCGTTTATTCGATGCCAAAAAAGAAATTATGGCGATGATGATGGCTGACTGACGTCGTTGAAGAAAATGGGTGTAGCAATAGAAACAAAAGCGTTTTACAGAATTCAGATGACATGTTTATTACGTGTACATCCCTATTTTTTATCTACCCATACTCATAGGTTGACACGAACGACGACGACAGGGCAACATAATAATAACAACTGCAGAAAAAAACGAAACAGGGAGGTAGAAGCAATAAAAGAAGATTCGAGCGTGACTGTTGTTGTAAATTTAATGGAATAATAGCCGGAGGTAGGATCCGCCTGTAATAATATATTCTTTTTTAATAGTCACAGCCCTGGAAAAACTATGGGACATTTAAAAAAGCATTGATCTCGTTTCCAAAAGAAGATAAACGTCCACACTTGTAACGTAACGAGAAGGGTGTAAACCCTAATGTGCAACTACTGAAAGATTGCGATAATACGAAACAATAACACAAAAGAACTAATTGGTCAGAAATTATGAAATTTTCAATTACCCCTCTGAGAGGCTCCGAGTATTCATACATGTGTACATTTATAGTCGATTCTCGAATACCCCATTCCAAAATAGTGGTAAGTGATACCAGAGTTGAGCCAAAAATAGTGACGAGAAAATTTTAATTTAAAATATATATGTCATGCATTGATTTTAAAAGTGACCCCTCGGTTGATTTCCAGAGGGTTGACCCCAAACCCCCATCTTCGAACTGATCTAAGTTATTAACCATACTTATTGATTGGTGAAAACGGAATTTGAAAATTTTATTTAGTTTTTGAGTTACCGTGTTTACAGACATACATACAGACAGGCACCACCTAGTAAAACTAATAGGTCTTTAAGAAGACCAAAAACTACAAATAAAAATCCATCTGTTTTGGTTCACCGAAAGAGTCGCCAAGAAGAAAAATCGAAGTAGGAAAGAATCGAGAAACTTTTTCTTCTATTTTCTTGCTCTTGTTTTTGCATTCATACTGAAATGATAGACGCAAATTTTGATTTCTTATCCACTTATTTGCTACCAGTTATGTGATTTATTCAGATTTATAATGTAGTCACTACATTTTGTACACATGACTACTGAATACATTTTTTTCCGACAATGCAATAATTTTTTATTCAAAATGGAATAACTCCGTTGTTTGTAACTTATGGTTGGTAACGAAAAACTATCGTATGAATTGATAAAGAGTTCTAACCTTTTCCTAGGATTGGCCATGTATCTTTTTTGTTATATTTCCCAGATTTCCAACCTACTATCTGCTTATGTCTATTATTAAATTCATTGATAATTATAAATAAGCATGCGGAAACGCCATGTTAAAGTAATTTTTAGTTGTCGTCAATTTCAAATATTTTTGTGGACATAAGTATATAAAAATATAAAATAGACAGATAATAATATAGACATAAAATGTCATATTCCATGTGTGTATTCCCTCTAAGATTAAACCAGTACCGTAAAACCACGAAATATAAGATTTTTTCATATAAGCAACACGTGAGTATGAAATATGTTTTTGGCGATTCTCTCCTACTTAAGTTTTTCGTCCTGGCAAATTATGTTTTGGCAATTCTTTCCGGTCACGCCTGTTTTTACCCCAAGTGAGTCACAGACATATCAACGTCATATCGATATATATGATATCGACTTGTCACTACAAGTCGATTGTCGAAAACAACTATTCCAAATGATAAAACGTTTCAGAGATTTGGACTAAACAATATTCAAACTGATGCCCATCATTGGATTTAGGTGTAAAATGGGTCAACCAACTTGGTCAAAGTAACTTTGACTCGTAGATTGAGATTGAAGTTGACTTTATTCACAAAAAATACAGTTCATGTAATATAGTATCAACCGACGCTGTGTACAAGTTATGACTCATAACAAACTATCATCTTTCTGTACAACAACTTTCAGCTATTTCTTAAAATTTAAAAGTTGCCTAGTGGTCTGATTCCAAAAACAAAAACAAAAACTTGTAACCTTGTAAGTTATTACTAATTTAACTCATTAGTCATAGAGTCATATCTATCAAATGGCAAAACAATTTCAAAATTATCTTTCCCTCAAACGTTATCCTGTCCACTGGTCCACTACACGACACAGACACGCATTCAATCGTGTCAAACTACCTCTTCTAAAGCGTATACATGATTTAGTTAATTACAGGGAAATGGTTTTAATAATAATTTACGCTCCCTTTTAGAATGGAATGCGAGGTATACAGTAAAGGCAAAGTGGGAAAAATTTAAACATTTCATTTTTGGATGTGTGTGTTGTTTTTGCACCGTTTGAGAAAAGTTTGCAACATATCCCAGGTTGAAAATAAGTTAAAATATCAACGAATAAAAATGAGAATTTAAGTGACAATAAATACTGTGGGTTATATTATTAAATATACAGTCTCAGAGAACGAATGGGTTTTCCCGCCATTTTTTCACCTGTCGCTTCTTTTGTATAAACAACATAATTTTTTTTGTTGCAAGCAATTTTCTTATTGGCTGGTTAGATATTTGATCAACCAACCAACAAATAGACTGAGGTACGATCGATCAAGAAGAAGCGACAGGTGAAAAAATGGCGGGAAAACCCATTCGTTCTCTGAGACTGTACCATACCACAAACACCACTTTAAATGCTTTTAAGTGCAAAATTTTATCCCGTAATTATACCGCGTAAATTAATAATATTTCAAATTTTAACAAATGCTATAATATAACGAATGCGTTGTCATTTAAAAAAAACCATGCTTGCCGTACCACAATTTTCCAAAATACTACACACACTGTTGACTGTGGTCGAAAAACTGTTTGCTGTTGACACTAAAAGAAAAATGAAATCCCTATTTTAACAGAGTGCCTCTAATTTTTACCTCTCAATCCATAAAGATAAATGTATTTTTGTCATTACCACAGGCGTTACCATATTGCTGTCATTAACTGTGTTCCTCAATTTGGTTGCGGAAACACTCCCTCAAGTGTCTGATGCGATACCGCTGTTAGGTATTTTAAACAACTACTTGAAAAACTACTCAAAACAAAGCTGTTTTTCATGTCCTTGATATATATGTCTCTATCTAGCTCTCGTTCTATATTTGTTATCGCTGTTCATTCATTTTTTCGCCGTAATCAGCCAATCATGTAATAAGAAGAATAATACCGCATTCAGTCTTTTTCTTAGCTAGGAACATTTTTTTCCTTCCAACGGAAAGGAAAATTCCTCTGAAAATATTTTGTATATTTTTTCCTTTTTTTTATATTACTTTTGTCCCTTTTCTCTGTACATACAGTCTCTCTGTAGTTGAACGTATAATATGTAGGTGTTACCTTTTTAAGAGAAATCGATGTGCCTTCTTATTCCTAATTTTAACCTGTCAAATTTTTAAAGCAACTAGGCTGCGGCTGGTTCTACTATGATTTTAGCGCGCCAAGAAAGAATCTATTGATTCCGCTGTATCTCTGTATATTATATTGTACATATTATGTACTTGTATGATACTTTTATATCAATGTGAGTAAATATACCTATACCTATCTGTTGAATTAATAATAATAATAATAATAATAACTGTGATATCTCTAGTTTTTGTCTGTCCATCCTTTTGCTGCTCAACTATATTCTCTATCATAAGTATTCTTATTATTCTACGCATCTCTGCTTGAACTAAACAATATAATATCTTTTATAATCTTAATCTATAGTTACCGTGTATTTACGGCACTCCCAATCGTTTTTGTCCTTGCCAGTAAAGTCAACATCTCTAGACTCTAGACAAATACTCAGCACGTGACATCAACATGCGTTTTTTGCAGGAAAAAGCACACAAGCAATATATATAACACCATTTATAACAGTTAGCTAGGAGCTTTAAATTTCCAATCCGGTTACAAAAGTTTACAGCAATTCGCTAACAAGTTGATACACACAAAAAAAACAGAGCCAAGCTAAAGTAAAACAAAACGGGCTTTTAACGATTTTGATAAAATTACCGGGAATGTAAGCTTAAAGGGGATGGTATAGAGTAATCTACTTTATCACTATTTACACCCCCTTCGAGGTAAGGTGGATTCATGGCAGAGAACAGATGTGTCTTTTTGGCAGGGATTGATTACAATACCATTAAGGCTAGTAGGCGGAAACCCTAATCGTTGCCACACATACACGCATGTGCGCTACCACTTTATCAAATGGGATATTATACTGATGCACGTATATATGTATTGATATTGATTAGTGGGGCGACTTACGGTTTGCAGCAAGAAATTTCAGAAACCGTGCGTTGAAGGTCCTACTTTTTCAAAATGCAAGGTTGCGTTCTTCAAACTTGTCATCTTTGTTAACTTAATACACAACAGAAAAAGCTCGAGAGAAGAATGCAACGGGGATTCTTTTCCTGTTTTTCACCCAGAATTTACGGATAAGGGAGAGATCACTACTTTGTGTAATTAAATTACTTATGCCATATGGAATTTCGAGCAGTTTACGTACAACAGACTGACAAGAGAGGAAGACACACTGCTTAATTTTCTTACTCCATCAGTAATAGTGGTAGCTCAAGTAGTTAATTTACAGTATTATTGCAGAGCTCATGCAATCTCTGGTTTTCAGGGAGTAACCTGTTTTCTACTTTTTAAACAGTTCACTGCCTTCGGCGACCAAGATATATAGTAGTACAATTGTAGGGTAGATGGTTGGGATAATTAGGAATTGATCCAACACGAAGGCAATCCAATAATAAGATATTTATTCTTCTCCGTCACGGTAGAATTATAGAATCCAATTGTGCGTGGGCGGAGTTTGATATACCACAACAAGATTGGATATAACAGACATACCTTGCTCAGAAAAGGTTCTTTCTCCTTTGAAAACCAGAGTGGTGGTGGTGTATGTAGGCATGGCAATAAAAGTGGTCGTGTGTAACAGCTCAACGTCTTTCTCTTTCTCTGTGTGTACATGAATTGAAACCAAGATAAAGGAAGGAACCATCAATATCAGCCAGTGAGCGTTACGCCATAAAGTTTCCACTTGGTTGGCAGGAACTGCTTTCATTAAATATACACTTGAATACAATTACCATCATCATTACGATTATTATTATGACTATGTTGAACTGCTTTTCCAGGTATAACCATTTTGCTATCGTTAACTGTTTTCTCGTTGTTGGTCGCGGAACTACTTCCGAAAACTTCTGACGCTATCCCACTACTAGGTACATGCAAAACAAACAAAAATATATGTATCGTGTAATACATATCTATATTGAGTTCGAGATACAATAAAGAAGAAATTTATTTTTTAACTACACTTTAACACTACCAACTACAGCACTAATAATAATAAAAAAATAAGAGAACCAAAAATGCAAAATGGTACAATGATTTTTCATTTTTTTTAAATAATCAGTTGTCAAAAGTCTTCAGATTTGGTTATTTAAAAGCTACGAAAACAAATTTAGTAATACTTTATTAAATAGAGCGTATAAAATTAATTACAACAAGCATAATAATAACAATCATTAAAAATAGATTCTTTTTTATTCGCAGAGTCATACCAGTGCTTGGTTTGAGCAAATATAAAAAAACTACCTAAATACGTATAATTATGATAAAAACGCAGAAATATTATTACAACACGTATAACTAATTCATACTTAATTATTAAAAATATCAAATTATTAAAATATTACAACATTAATATTAATAATCACAAAAATACTTGTCAAAAAAATAACCATTTAAAATATTGCGCCTTTTCGAAGTACATTTTGATTTTTTATTAATTAATTATGCTAACGGCATAGTCCTTTGTATGAATCTAATTCTATAAAATAATTTCATCGCATTTTATACTACCGTTTATTACTTTTAAACAATACCACTGAGCAAATGAAAAATCGTTAAAAGACTCGAGCTTTTTCTATTTCACACACACACTTCTGGTGCTATAGTTATATTATTATTGAAGTTTTAAATTGTCAGAATGCCACCACACATTTCAGTTTGGTAACCTATACAGCAGCACTATACCACGTGTTGTTTTACGGTTCAAATTTGACCTCCAATTTCTACATCGAGTCTACTGTCTTGTCAAAATATTAGGGAAACTTTCAATTTACTTAGAAGGTAAATACAACTCATTTGAAACGATGAAATGGGAAAGAGCGCAACATTTGGATAAATGCCAAATCACATAAAGTATACATGAGAGGGAAACGGTTATTGGTAATAATGAATAATGAAATAAACATTTAAGATTATTATCGTTGCCATGGCTTCCACTCAATGTCCTTCTCCTCGATATTTTTTATTCATGTTCACTCGTCAACAATCACTTGACAAAACAATATTTCCAAAATAGTAAACATCTTACCAAAGAGATCCAGAATGTCGAGATCATTTCTCGAAAGTGGTCTCCACGATTATTACTTTTCTCCGTCTGCGAAACCCCTTTCGCGTTCTCCCTTTCTCAACTCAAGCCACAATAAAAACAATAATACGATTTTCCAAAAAAAACAGGTTAAGTTAAGTAAGCGGACAATGACAAGAACAATAATGATTATCATGATGTGAGCAATAACGATAAAACACGTGTTTTTATTATTACAAGCATTTTTATTTCATTCAACTGCATTTATATATTTTATTCCGTTTTTGAGTACCGTGTTTTGTGGGAAACTAGAGCTAATAACATATTCCACTACCACAGGGTCACCACCACGAAGTCGCCGAAAACATCTCACGAAAGACCACGGTACTATTATTTAAACATATCAGCAGATAAGGAGTCTACTGTGGCATGCTGTAAGTGGCAGAGTGATAGTGTAAAAGTAGTAATACATGCAACACCTAACAAGTCAAATGAATTTTTGATGATAGGACAAAAAAGTGCACATGAATGTTGTTAGTGGTCAGGATAAAAAGTTGATGTTTCTTTTTTGCTGTTACTATAGTTCTCTTTCTTAAGAAAGGACATGGGGAATGGGAAAGACCCAACATGGGAAACAAGTGGCAAGTAAATAGAGTAAAGTAAAATGTGTTTTGTATTATAGCTATACACAAACACTGAGAACGTCAACGACTATCTCATAAAGTGAAATGGGAGAACGAAATAAAGAG
>JAHZNB010006381.1:0-20924 GCA_027744295.1 Callyntrura guangdongensis
GGTAGGTTAAGTAATTAAGTTGTTTTAGTATATCAAATAATAAACGGAGGGTTATTTTTTTATTGCACTGCTATTACTGTTTTAATGTTTGAATTAGTTTGATGCATGATTCTCATCATGGTACAAAGTACATATGGTCATAATTCATTGATCAATCACTCATATTTACCAAACCAAGCTCGTTGCCGGCTATTTTGTACTAATATTACTTACTTGGACACTGCCAACCAAAATGAAGAGAAAGCGGATTTTGATTAAACAAGAGAGAAATAATTATTCTTTTACGGAGATAGCTATATATAGCTTGCTATTACCATTTTTGCTGTGTCAGGTTTTCCTAATGAAAGTTTCTCTTGTTTACTTCAGTAAGCTTTATCTAATCCTCTGGGCTGCTTAACCGACTCTGCCGCTGCGACCCCATGAATCAGGACAAGAAATAGTGTCTGTCATGCAAACTGATTTATGGATCTCTCTCAAGCTCCGAAATTTTCATTATAAACTGGTTCCCACGCGAAGTGGATATAATAAGTCACATAATTTACCCATACATAATCAGTTTTCATTTCATCCAACTACAGGAATAAATACTTAATCATTTTTATTCATGCAATGTACACATACCGTCAAGATGAGGATCTCGATCTCTTGAACTTTGCCGTGTAAGTGCAAGCAAAACTCGCTTTTGTTTGCGTCGTGGTTTAAAATTTTCGCAACTGGTTAAGTATACCTATCGTTAAGATTTTAAATGCATTGTTGGTTTTTAGAACGCTTGATAACAAAATTAACTACACTTCTTCGTGGCAGTAATGTAATGACGATGTTTGGATAAATCATTTTTGTAATGGCAATTTCGCATGTGGATAATAATAGTAACGCATGAACCAGTAGCACTGGTAGCAGAAAGGAAATGGGAAAACTACTTCATTAAATTTAAATAATGTAATTTTATTCGTGATTTGCTTGTTCAATACTGGACTAAAAAGTGGAGGCACGACATGGCAGAAACATTGAGACGATTACTTAAAAAACGGCGCTAAAATATAATGACATTTATATAGCCTGAGCGATTGCAAAATAAAATTAGGGTACAATGTGCCTATTCTATTGTAGATTGTAGAACATATCAGGAAAACCGGAGATTTATGAAGTTCGTTGGGTTTTTAGATCAAAGGTAACACTTTCCGAGTTCCGAGAACATAGGTTAATATTTTTTATGTTACAACAGAGTCTGTTGAACAGACACCGAAAAAACGTGTCGAGTATGCTGTCATGTATGCAATATATGTAATGTGTATTTATTATGTTGGATCATTTGTTACTTGTTGTATATCAGCTTTGAGTTTCTAAACGAGTAACATTTTGAAGAATCATTACGTTAAGCCCCATTTAAAATAATACACCGCAGTAACATTTATAATCCTCTATCGATAACAAACAACACCATACACACGATTTTTGTTTTGTAATACATATAGATGTATGATTCAGCAGAAACCCCTAAGCCTATTAATTTCAGCTAAAAATATTGGTATGTACTAACTACTAACGCACATATAAAATATAGTACAAAATACATACGACATAAAAGATAAATGTATTCAAAATTTGGACCATGGGTTTTAAAAGTATATAGTATATAGGCTTATAGGGTAAATTGTACGATTTGCCTGTACTTGTTTACAATATGGCCGGCCATTTTCAGTGGAGTAAATAAATTTTGTTTGATTTAATGACGATTCGTTGTAATTCGTTAGTGAGAGGTATTGTACGCTTAACGATGATACAACAAGTACCCTTATTGTTAAATTGGGACAACGTAGTAAAGCCGGCTCTAACAAAATGTTAAAATGTTTGTTTGGTCGTTCATAGTACTCTCCCGATCCACATACGACCATACCAATTCAACCTCCATCGTTTCTAATTTCCAACCTGTGAAAAATATACAAGAAAAAAATTAAGTAATCGAAACGCTACTCAAAACAGAAGCATTCGAAAATAAAAATATGCCTTAGGAGTCCATACGCGTCATTCCAAACAACTAAAGTTTTCCTGGAGGATCTGCTCTACAAAGCTAGACTAGAACCTGGAAAACGAACAAGTTTTAACCAGATACGCGAAGTTTTGTTCAAAGCGTGAACTCTAGGAAATTGTCAGGAGCAAAGACAAATTATTTTATTTTTGAACACGTCATATGTCACATGGTATACCTACTTTTGAATAAAAGTTGACACTCGACACATTACTAGCCGTTTGCATTACCACATGCACGTTACATCCAGCTCACACTATATAACTTGTATGTAAGTAGTGACTTACCAGCCTCAAACGTATTATCAAGTATCCATTTTGAATTATGATTTTTAAAGTGATCTCATTTTCATAACGAGACACTTCTTGGAATTTAATACGGCAATCAAGATATATACTATTTTAAAGTATTTTAATTCAATTCCAACCAACACGTGAAGGCCTCTATGTGACATCTATATTTTCGCAAATTTTATGCATGTCTGCCGCTTGAATTTGCCATCGGGCAGGCAAGCATGTTACATGGTGGCAAGTTTATTGCGTAGTTGCACTATTTATTTTACAATATACAACTCTCAGTGTATGTACAAGTACAAGGGATACCGCAAACGACTTCATTGGACATGACTAAATTTAAGCATATCAAAATTTAGATCAAGGATAGATTTTTCCAAGAGCTGTATTACGATTCATTTATATTTTATACTTGTCGCCTTCTTTTTGGTAGCGCCCAACTGCCAGAGTAAAATGGCATATCCATATGAGTCGCAAAATTGTACACCGATGTGAGTTTGTATCAGAGTACAACCACAGTTTAGTATAAAAACCTGCTAATGTAACGTTGTATGTTATTACAAGCATAAATCACAACATCGTCAAGTCATTAACTCCCTCCCCCGCGTGCCGGCTTCTTTATGAATTTTTCATGATTCTATGAAACAACAGAGGACTTCAAAAATGTCATTAATTTTTACACACATGATGTACCTACACATAATATTCCCCTTTGGGTGGTTTGTAGTTTCGTTGAAACACCAGCTGAATAAAAATGACAAGAGGTGGGTTTTGTCTCTGTGAGATTTTAACGTACCAAACCATAATGTTCAGAAACTCATTAGAGCTCGTTTTTGTCCCCTGTACAATAGTTCAAAAAACTATTTTCCTAGTGACGTAGCGTTAGGGTAAGGTAAGTTCATTTTTAATATAGTACTCTACCGGTACCTTTTGGGAGGTTGGAAGATAATGAGTAAGTCAAGCAGAGGTAGTTCATTTTATTTAAAACAGTTTGAAATCGTTTGAGGTTTATTCATCCATAAATAAGTATCTATTTACTTTAAAGTTTGCATACAACTATACGCAATTTGGATGTCCTGCCAATTTTCTTAGTAACACGTAGTACGAACATACAGGTTACAGCTTTCTTTGATGTTGCTGTTCCTTTATCATTAATTATCATACTGCCTCTGAAAAATAAACTCCATTTTATCTTTCAGTTTTGTCAGCACACAGAAAATGGCATGCAATATTTTGTAGATCCAAATTCCAGCTCCATTTTCTGAATAACGAGCTGCGAGCTTTCAATAATTTCCGCTATTAATTAGAATGTGCCACGGTGGTTTTTACTTAAGTTATAATGGTATAAGCAGAATTGGATTTGACTAGTGATTTAACTCCCCAGCAAAATTTAGATGAAATGCAAAATAAGGAAACGGGGTGATTTTTCGCCTTTTTTGCGACCAAACGATGTACATTCATTCTTCATTCTTTCAGGAATCCTTTACCAGAAATATCATCATTATAGTCAGGATGGACTCAGAATACATAGATAAAATATTTTATCCTTAAATATCTTAAACCTTACAAATACATGCAGTGTTGTTAATTTACAACACTTTAGATGGATCCAACAGGATCAAATGATTTGATGACGCAAAATTATTACGATCCATGGGCCTATAGTATTGATTATCTATTAAAAATGGTCGAAGCCTGAGTGATGTATATGTATATTCATTCATGCATCAGTTAAAAGTGTACAGTGTCTCACTCTGTTATACTAGTTATGCTATCTCATTTATTATATTTATGCACCATAATATAAGTTCATTTCGTACACTACTACTACTAGTCAATAGTACAACGCTTAAAACGTAAATACAAAAATCTGAATATGATGTGAATAAAACATAAGCATATTATGTACGAAATTATCTAATATACTTGTAAGACGATCATAATCACAATCAGCCATAAAAATATTACGACAATAAGCCTTTGTTCATAATAAACACTAAATTGTTTTGGCAGTTGTAATGTCACAGCGTTAAAACTCGAACTCATGTGCAGTTAGTGTACTAGAGAAATTAATTAAGAAGGTGACGACTGACGACAATTCAAGTAAAATAAAGATTATACGCTCTGGTTTCACTTGACTCTTAGTAGAGTTTGCATAGTATCTGGTCGTATTCTAGATCATTGCTAATGTAAAAAATCAACAAAGGAAAAGGATGCTACACAATTATTGTAATTGCATGTGTAATAAATCCGGTGATAATGAAAACTTCACAGTTTCTGCTAAAACAAAAGTTTGTTGAGCAATTTAAATAATGATTTAATTTCATAATAAAAATAAGCTTGCATCTCTGCTACAGTGACAAAACTTTCGGGAAGTTTAAATTATGTGGACACTTCACTTATGTATATGTCGGTTTACAGTATAAATAACGTAACCGGCAAGTCTCTTCTCTTTGCCAACTAATTTTCATAAGGCGTTTCAAGTCCGTCCATTTGATTTGACAAGGTCACCATAATCTTCAGTGTATATATTTAGGACATACTACTTATCATGTTTCATTTTTTGTCTCTAATTGGACACACTTTATTTTCTTCGGTCTCGTAAGCATCACGATTCGTTTCACACAATTTGAAATGCACAAGATCAAGTGCATGTAATGTATGAAGCGATAATCATTGCTGTTTACTTAATACTTGACGTACACAGTCATGGATCCAGTATACTACTAGCAGCGTTGACGATGATATATTAAATGACGAGAATTATTTTCGACAGCTTTCATGCTTCAAGAGAACGAATGAAACCAATATTCCCTTACTTGTTGCAGGTTACTATTACAAGGACGCAGTAATATATTATACGTGATTTAAAATCACTAAATTGTCGAGAAAGTAACAACTCCAGCTGCTAGATGAGCTCTCAAAATTCTACTATAATGTGTTCCTTACGCCATTCAATTAGTTGCGAAGGCCCAGATTCGATTCCCTGCACATAGAAAATTTTACAGTTATTACATTGTCACACCACCCTAACAAATAGTAAGAGTAATGGTAATGGTCCCATTCAAGTCTATTATTAGCATCAATAATGACAAATATTCTCGGCAATAATTAGCTATTAGCCATTTTATTTTGATTGCTTTGTGGAACCATCATTATCGTCATCATGCACCACCTATACTACAACATCCCAGCCATCCCAGTGAAGATAATAAGGGAAAGACACCATCATCATCATAATACATCTTGTGGTGACACCACTCGTTCATCAACATTGTCATAGTCATCATTGTTGCTTCCCTCAAAATCCAGTCATTTACCACAAACTCACGAATCCCACTTGTGACTGCACTGCATAAATACTCTAATTGACAGTGATGTACCTTGGTTTTTTGGTACACTTATTACGAATTCCATTTTTTTCTATTTAATCTTCACATTATTCATACAACAACGTGCAGTAAATATATATGCATGTGTGTACTAACTACGTTGCTTGTATAGGTACCATTGACAAAAACGCCATATAACAGCTTATACAGTAAATTTTTGTCAATAGGCACATTATGTACGATAATAAATACATACAATATGTGCTGCATTTTTATAGTACATTACCGATAAGTAGTAATAGTAGTCTTGAGAGAGAGAGAGAGAACGAGAGCGAATGATGATTTTAATTGCAGATGTGCTTGTGTCCCACTAGTCCGGATTGTCAACATGGCTTGGAATAAAATTTCTGCGCGACATTTCACACCTGAATGACGGTAGCCCGTACTCTATTGTTTTAGCTCTTTCACGATTATACTTGTCGTCACCCGACCACATTAATTTATACGCATTTTCTCTATCATCCTCTCATGAGCTTTAATATATAATCAACGATCTTGGAAGATGATCGATTATACGAAAATAACGTGATATAGGACAAATGTTTTCAATCAGGTTAGTTAGTGAAGATGATGCATAAAGTACCTATTTGTACTTTGTTCCTGACTATATACATATTTTTTATAGTTACTACTTAAATGCTGATATATAAATATATGTATTTACGTACCTAGTCGCTGATAATTAATTCCAATGATCAGTGAGTGTTGTGCTGAAGTGTAACTAACTTGGTCTGCCATTGACGGTTCGTTATTATTATTATACGCAGAAAAAAGTAACAGTTAAGTGGAAGTTAACCTCAGATTTTTTTAACACAAGGATTTAGTCCAGATTCGGTACTACTCCGACCAAGGAGAAGAAAAAACGCAACGGCGGCAGCTGCCATGTTTGTTGCTGAATATTCAGAAAATTCACGAGTACGATGAATTGGGGAAAAAAGTGCGCAAACAAAACGGACGTTTTTGTGAACGTTTAGTATTAATTGTATTATTTGTCAGGTTTGTTTAACTTTTCCTGGTGGTGGGGAATTTCGCCACTTTATGGCTTTAAAAAACAATAAAGTTTTACTTTTTGCGTGTTTGGTTTCCATTGAATGTTCTATTAATTTCTTATTGTTACTGTAATGGACTATGGACAACAAAAAATAATGCGGTTTTAAATCTGCATTACAACATTCTTTTGTGAGTGCGCAAAATAGACATGAAGATAACCATATTTGTCTAAATGTACAAAAACTAACAATAGGAACGGGCCTTTCTTCTCAACTAATAAACCGACTTGCTTACCTACCGAAGGATGAACGTTCTGTTAACACTGTAAGTATTTAAACTGATGAAACCAAATAGCCAATTGTAGTGAGGATTTTCTTCAACACGAGCATGCATCGTTATTAACAAAAATAAAACCCATTTAGCGTCTGAAAATAACCATTAATATTTAATTATGAAACTTGTCATTAAACAGTCTACTACAATGCAATTCAATAGAGTCTTAGTCGTAACTTTACACCAGACACAGCGTAATTAAGCATAATAGGTGGTATAAAATAAGTTTTTAAAGAAACCGTCCTCCGTCATGAGTCATGTCATGTGCCAAAACGTTAAGAGAGAAATTGCAACAGATAATTATCACTGCACAAAAAAACCGCTTGAAAAATCTCAAAATTATATTGCTATTTTACTACTAGTCTGAATGGCCAGTGTCAAACTTCACATCAGATTGATTCCAGCTACAGGTTGCAGTAAAGTTGTATCGTCAGTAAGAGCAAATTTGAAAAGCCCGCCGTAATTATTCAAACTACCGATAGATTTCATTGTTTTCTTCTAAAACAGTAAAATTTGACAGGGTTTTCCAGCAGTAGCTAAAAATAAACTTGCCTGCTCATCTACTAGTTACAATTAGTTGTTCATAATTGTTTAATAAAGCGTTTGTTCAGCGTTATTCAGCATTTTTGTGTAAAAATATTAACCAGATGTAACCGGGAATCCGATTAAAATGGATAACAATAAAAATCCAGTTACAGTTCAAAATATAGATTTGTTCATTCATAACATGTTATATGGTGTGATCTCCCTGTGTATAGGCTCAAGTGGTCATCGTCGTCGTCATCTCTCTTAATAATCTAAAAAAAATGCTCGTGGCAAGTTCATTCATTTAAAACCATGTAACGCTCCAGCTCATTGTGACGCCACTAATCAACACACCATTGACCAACTTCAAAGGTAAGTTAATATGTCATTTTCATGTGATTGGGAATACTGCAAATCACGATAAATAAGTACACCAGTTAGTTGCATAGAAGACCACAGAGATGTAAATCCAAAATTTTAAACGTGTTAACAAATTCCCATGCGTTGTTGTTGAATCGTTGATTTATCTAGTTTGTGCATTTAAATTATTCTAGTTTAAATTCATTCATGTTTTCACAAGCAGGTGCGAACTTGCTAATTGAAATCAAGAGAGGATCAGTTGAGGGATCAACTTGCTTAGTGCCATTTGACAAGGTTGCCATTTTGTTTGCTCAAATTGGAGTGAGTAGCAAAAAGGAAAACGCTTCAATTACTACACTGAAGAGAAAATCGAGAAAAATGTCATAATTACTGAGAATGAATGTAGTGTACAAACACATTTAGTTAGGTAACTTCTTATCTCTACGCTGTTGTAGTATTGATCTTTCTGATTAATACTAGCTGTGCAACTTATTTATTATCATTGAGACCCCGTGGTTCTAAACTGCCGTCAAGATTCCGTGGTTTAGCAAGGGCAGTTTTACAATCCCCAATACTCCACCAGCAAGTGAATTGGGCGCCAGATCCCTGTCACTTATCACTGGAAGTGGGACAGGAATTCATCACGTTCCGCTGGAGGAAATTGGCGGATCCCAAAACTCAACAGCCCCGTCCTCGCCAAACCTCCACTATTCCAACACTCTTCCCGCAGGTTCTTTGCGACCTCCTACAGGAAAAAACTACCGGCCCAACGCCACCGCTATTATCAATCACGCCTACATCCCCGAAAGTGTAGAAATGACTGACGTCAACCACTCAGGCGCCGATGATTCCCGATTTCGAGTAAATCGGATAAACTCTTCGCAGTTGCATGTCCCACCGGTCTCCAGTAATTTTGGAGGGGAAATGATTCCAGAAGATGACACCCTGGAAATTAACAACGTCGCCCACAATGCTCCTGCTGAAATCATTCCCAATCAGTATATGCAACCTAGAAGATCCTCGCTGGCGCAGGGTTTAGGAGGAGGCCGTAAAAAGAGTGTTTCGTTACCCAAAGAGTTTGATTATCACAGTGAAATGGATGATCATGCAACCGTTTACGGGAAAAATTTCGCGTACTATACCCGGGAGGCATTGCCGCGGATGGATAACTACAAAAACGTCGCGTCTGCTGAGCAAGTTATCAGGCCCACTTTGGACGAGTTGAGAAGTGAAGCCATGTATAACAAGGTATATGCAATTATTTTCCCGCAACGGGATTTTAATAGCCAACAGTGCTATTAAAATGAAGCAGTTAGTCTCACAACTGCGTTGAGTTGTTTCATAAAAGTGATTCATCAAGAAACACTCAACGTATAACGGAAGTGTACAAAAAGTAACGAAAAATTCCTATTTTCTTTTTGAAACTTTCAAGAAAGTCGATGCTCCCCAAGAAGAGGCTGGCAGCCAGGCCGTAAAGTTCGGCTGGATTGAAGGCGTCCTTGTAAGATGTCTGCTCAATATTTGGGGTGTCATGTTGTTTCTTCGTTTGTCATGGGTGGTGGCACAAGCGGGGATCGGTAAGGAGATACAAACATGCATACTTTTGAAAAACTCACACTAGATTTTCTATCAGTGTTTATTACTCATTATGGCCGGGCCTATCATTAATATTACATTTTACGTGGGCATACACAACACACGCACTTACAACTACACTGTAAGTGTAAGTACTTGTAGTTGTATTTGCATGTTTGCTGTGTGAGAAGATTCCCCTTTGGTGTGTGATGACGCCACGAAGTTAAATGATGACGGCAATAACAATATAACACTTAAACTACGTTACGTCTTGCTTCTCGCAAAATAAAGTAATTTTAAAACAGCACACGCATCAATAACCCTTTACTTTAATGATATTAATATCTATTAAAAACAGGTTTAGCAATAGTGATCATTTGTCTCTCCGCGACGGTTACGACGCTCACAGCCCTCTCAATGTCAGCCATTAGTACGAATGGTTTGGTTCGTGGGGGCGGAATTTACTTTATGATTTCAAGATCACTTGGCCCAGAATTCGGCGGGGCGGTAGGAGCCATCTTCTCCTTTGCCAATGCCACAGCTGTGGCCATGCACACGGTCGGTTTTGCCGAGTCGTTGAATGATCTTCTCAAAGTGCTGCAGGTAAAGTTGGTTTAAAAAAAATATTTTCTGTGGATCTGCCTGCAACACAGCAACCCTGTACAAAAATGTTTTTTCCTTGTTGTTATATCACTGCTTTACCCTGTTTGCATTTTTATATCTTGCCCAAAAATAAGCCATAATTCCAAATGCTTTTTGCTATTCTTTCGCTTTTGTACGTTTACTACACGCCAAGCAATTTTTGCATATTTCCAGAGAGGAAGGGAGCGAGAAACTTTTATTTCTTCTTGAACAACAATACAGCATAATCATCGTCAATCTTTCGAGATTCATAACCAAGCTGCTCACAAATCACGGTGTGAAAGAAAGCAGACAAACCCATCATTAGGTACACAAATGCATGCAAAAGTTCTACGATGGCATGATCATTCCGCTTAAAACTTGGACATTTGGCAACACGCACATAAATTTCCCTTAAAAATGCTGACTTGCCCACACGGCGACGAGTTAGCATGTGTATAGCAAGTGATGTCGGTGTCTATATGAACAATATATTTTCATGATAAATATTTTCTTGAAATTTACACAACGCCATTTCTCATCAGCTCACAACTCACCCATGGTTTTGGAATTTTAGAGTCGCGGAGGATTTTTTATGTAGCTTTGCACTGTTGACCGTGTTTGTTTTTGGCGGTGAAGTGGTCTGTTAAACTGTTATTACCAGGAATGCTTACACAAGCTACAATGAGTGGAGAAAAGGAAGAAAAGTGCACAGGAAAATTAATCAAACAAATTTGATGTATAGTCCACTCTTTTTCCCCCTCTCCTTTCCTTCTATTCAATAGCAGTTCCTCCAACTCCAACAACCTTTTAGATTATTATGGATGTACGCACGCAATCTTCATTATTCTCGCCAGGTTATAAACCTATTACTACTAAAAAGGGACAAAGATCAAAATAATTTATGCTGTTTATGTAGTAGTGCTCTCCAATATGGTTTTCATAAGTCGCATAATATTGCTTAAAAAATCGACATGATGATGATACATGTTGTTTGCATAAGAGCAACAATTATGCGTCTCCTCCTCTCAATTCCTATTTTTGCAGAGAGAGGTGTACAGCCAAATATCATCGCGAGATAATTATGAGTTATTACCTTTTACGCTGGATTATGAAAAATGGCTAGAATCAGAATCATCATCGTCAGGCACACATACATGTTTGTAGTTTACACTTTACACTGAATTTTTTTCTCAAAACGAACAAGGAATAAAATTGGTACACACACGGTAAGGTTTTGTGCCGTGTGGAAAAGAGCTCTCATTTATTCCCCTTCACCGCCACCAAGATTATGATCCTCCTCTTCGTCGTCGTCATCATCATCAGCATCAATGAGCTGTTTGGTTACTGATATAATCATAATGTGTAATCTTATGTGTATAGCGATTAAAGATTATTGCGCTTTTTTGTACAGACGTACATGCTTTAGCTAGTTTTTAGTGTTTCGTATTATTATTACCATTTTACGAGCGCTGCTAATACGGACATTTTTATTGATGTTTACTTACACTACACATACAGGTGAAGATTATCGACAACGCCCAAAACGATATTCGTGTGGTTGGCACTATAGCACTAATTGTGATGCAGGCGATTATCATCATCGGAACGGAATGGGAATCCAAGGTATATAAACACGCCAAATACATAATAACAACGATAATAATATGTTTATTAAACGATTTAATTGCGGGGCATACAAGCAGAACGAACGTGATGACAATACAATAAAAAACACCACTTGTGGGTTTAAATATTATTGTTATTGTTGTTTTCTACTTGAGAATACCCGTTAGTGTGCGTGGTGGTGGCGGCGGCGCTGCGGAGTCTTTTTTTATGTAAAGCGAATGAGTGTAACAATCTCTTCTGCAGAGAACGATGCTTTTTGAATATTATAATAGGAACCTAGGTATTCTGTCTTTGATGCCCCGTAATAATGCCTGTGTAATAAAACGGTCACTGCCGTAATAAAAAATACACATGCGTAAAAAATAATGTCTTTACAGGCGCAAGTTGTACTGCTGATTATTTTGCTGGTTGCTATTTTGGATTTCATCATCGGGGCTTTTATAGGCCCGCTGGATAGTGACGAAATCTCCAGAGGATATGTTGGATTTAATGGTATGTTGTTATGTATGATTATTACGTTTTCTTGGGGTTATGTATCTCCAGCTGAAAACTAAAAGCACACTCACACACTCTTTCGCTTGACTTACCCCCTCTGGCGTCCCAGATAATTCTCGGGAGAAACCCAAGTAATATAATATTCATTGCTTTTGCTTCCTTTTTTCACAGCGACGGTATTTGCAACAAATTTTGTACCAGATTGGCGTTTCATAAATGGTGAAAATGGGGATAAGCACGGGTTCTTCACCATTTTTGCCATTTTCTTTCCTGCTGCAACAGGTAAAATGGAGATATGCGTTACATGATGATAATATGCCGGTGATGATGATAATGATGTTATGTAAAAAGTAATCCTATGAATAATATGATTAGAAATAGGTTCATAATTTCTTTTTCCTAATCGCCTTACTTATTAATTTTTTCTTCATACTTTTCTGTGTAAAGGTATTACCGCTGGTGCAAACATTTCCGGAGATTTGAAGGTACATATTTTATAAAAATGAATATAAAAGGCTGTAACATATAAGCCTTTTCCAGTTTAAATTAGTTTTTTAACAATAAAAAACTACAAAAGGAGGATTTAGGTCACGATGAGAATTTAATTTATAGTGGTGCTTTTCCATTTTTTCAGGACCCATCTGCTGCAATTCCCAAAGGTACTATTGTCGCGGATAGCGAAAAAAACATGGTGAAACGTAACACTAACCGTGTAGTAAAGTAGCAAGGACAAAAATAAGATAAAAATGGAGAGAATTTCTATGTGGAGCTTATATGTGGTTGGTTTCTTGTGTACTCATCTACACCATATTGGTGACGAGGAGAAAAGAAAGCGGGTTTGCCGTTATTATGATTTAAAGGCGTTTCAGATGACATGCTAATGTTGCCTATTTACATGACCAGCTTTCTGGAGCTTGGAGCTTGCCTTGTGTTTAACGGCGTTTTATTTCTGTAGTTTGTTAGTATTCTGGTAGCGACTCTTGGAAAGAGAGGCGAAACCGTTTAAAATGTGCGTTTGTTTATTTCCTGTGAAATATGATAGGAACTCTCTTGGCAATTTTGACCACAACCGCAAGTTACATAGTTTTTGCCCTGTTGTCGGGTTCCGAGACGCTCAGGGATGCGTTTGGAGCAGTAATGAATAATGGCTCAGTAGTGGACCTGAATGCAACTGATAAAATTGTGGATTCATTTGCCTTTGAGGGAAACCTAACGGGGTATTGCATGACAGGAGAAAAGTGTCAATGGGGCAGCCATAACAGCTTTCAGGTAAAATAGACCCACTTTAAATCATGTTCTCCGCGTATTTTTCAATTACGTTTCAGCTTGTCTGTATGATCGAGACCAGTGACTGCTATAAGTTAAAAAAAAGTGTGTTCACTTGTATTTTCGTCTATAAAACATGCATGTTTGTTATAATATGTATGTATGTACAGATCATGGAACTTATGGCAATAAGGGGAGGGTATCAAATTATTTACTTGAATGAGCATTCTCTGCACTCTGTATTGTTTTATGTATGACATATGTACACATCCATTTCCAATTCATGCATGCTGAACGAAAATCATGGTATTCCAACGACATATCATTGACTTGTCATATATTAATATATGGTCCATATATGTGATCAATTGATAAATGTGGACAAACATTCGACAGCCATGCCGCCTTTTTGCAATAATTGGATTTCTTCCTGTTATTGTTACCTCTCTCATTATTCCACTTCAATTAGCAACCAGCTGCATACCTACTTTTAGCCATGTACACGCACAAACCAACCTTCTCACATGCATACTACACAGGAAAGAGAAGGTGATCTCATTAATTTGCACGATGATGAATAGTCACTTGGATTTCTAGTTAAAATCAACAATGTCACTAGTATAACGATGCTATTACTGGAACTCATCTGATCACGTTAATTATGTTTGATGCAAAACAGCAAATTCAACATAGTTCGTTATGCATACCAAGATATGTAAATTGGCAGCGAAACCGTATGACAAAAAAATAAACTACCGTCACGCTTATCATCATACCGTACGTACTGCAAATTTTGATATTAGATAACGCTAAGACCATTTAGAAGAACATACAATATAAAAATAATACAGCTAGTTTTTCAAACATGTTAATCGTTAATCGGTTCAAATTGGATTTTTCCTATCGGCGGGGGCTCACTAAATGACTAGCTCATAACAGCGATAAGTATATACGGAGTAAAAATATTGTCACAAGCCGATTTCAGCAAAACGTGATTATAATTAATGAACATTATGATTTAGATTCTGCGAAAAAAAAGTGTAAATATTATGCAGTTTTTGATAACCATATCATATCCTTAGTCCTTACTGAAAGACTGTTGCGGGGCACAGTAAGACGTTAGCTAGAATGTGTATATACCATTAAATGATGAAGCTAACAAGTAAACTGCTTTGCGATGAAAATATTCTCATATAAAACGTTAATTGTATTTCACAGCTGAACTGAACGCGATTGCCCCGTTAATTTCAAACTTTTATATGGCTGCGTACGCAATGGTAGGATAAATGTTTGATATATTTTTGTGTTAATTGTTAATAAACATAAATTGGAAATTGAAATGTTATTTGATAAAATTATGCCATTAGGTAAATATCTGCACTTTCCATGCGGCTTGGATGAAACCAGTCGGATGGCGACCAGACTTTAAGGTATCTAACCTTTTTTGATGGTAGACTGAAATTACAATACAGCAAAGTGACACATTTTAATTTTAACACTTTTCCTTTGCAGTATTACAGCGTATACTCCAGTTTCTTAGGTTTTGTACTGTGTCTGGCTATTATGTTCCTTATGTCTTGGAAAACAGCGCTGGCAACCATTGGTATTTTAGCATGCCTGTTCTTCTCTCTCGTCTACATAAAACCAGGTAAGCTGTTGTTACTATAATATGGCGTCGCGATTGAAAATAGAATGGGAAATAAAACACAGTCTCAGAGATGAAAAGAAAAGAGAATCATTTTAATAGAGTGCGTGTGAAATCTAATTTGATTACGTGAGTTTCGCTGGAAGTAAATCAATAAATTGGAGTATGTACTGAGTACGATGACATGAAAGCATTCAATATATGACGATGTTAATGATCTGCGATGCCATTTTCAAAATTAGTTTTTGAGTGTACATGCCTATTATTTTTTACGGATCTTCCTATTAGCCGTTAATTGGGGCTCATCAACGCAAGCTCAAAACTACAAAGCTGCTTTGATGACAGTCCAGTCTCTCAACCAAACGCAGAGCCACATTAAAAACTTCCGACCACAAATTTTGGTTCTAAGCGGAAGACCGTCCTCTCGGCCAACATTGATAGATCTCGGCTACCTAATGACAAAGAATGTTTCTGTGCTCATTTGTGGCCATATCATCCAGGTAAAAACGAGAACGAGCAGTGCGTTGTTTGGCATAGACTGTTGTATATCACGTGTGCCGTGTGCTGTATAAAACAGCGATGTTCTGCGTAATAATTGGGCCTGTTTACCTCGAAAATTTTACAGGAGAGGCAGTCCTACAAAGTTAGAGAGTATTTGTCATCAAAGGGTAACAATTGGCTGAATCATCTGAAAATCAAAGCGTTTTATAGTCTGGTGGACGATGTAGACTTTGAAGAGGGCTCCCGATGTCTCATGCAAGCTAGTGGAATAGGCAAATTGAAACCAAACATTGTCCTGATGGGATATAAATCAGACTGGACAACTTGTGAGCTGGAAGATTTGAAAGCATATTTCCGTGTTATTCAGTAAGTGCAACCATAATTGTGTTTCGTCAAAGGGTACATGTAACTATTATCGTTGCAGTAGAGTGGGCTTGTTTTTCTCCCGAGAGATAATTGAGAGTACTTTAATTTAGTGACGCATTGGATAACCATCTTGGTTTGTGTGTTGCTCGAGTTCGTGAAGGATTTGATTACTCCAACTTGATTGAAGAAGATACAGAGGAAACCGTGGAAAGTTTGACTAGGAATGATTCAAATATGTCATTTAGTACTAACAGTGAGTTACTACAGGATAATTGTTAAGGGTATTCTGACTACTTGGTCAAAGCTCATTTTTAATTAAGTGCTATCTAAACAGGTGAGGGTACCACATCTCCTCCTGGAACCCCAAGAATTGGCCAGTGTAACGACACCTTTACAATGGTTCCTGAAGGACCTGAAGAGAAGAAGAAATCGAAAAAGGCAAAGAAGGAACACGGTTTTGAATTCAGGTGATTAAAGTATAAAATATTTTTAGAATACCTTGTAGCAAGAACGAGTCTCCATTATAGATTTTTTTCTGAGTTATCCTGAACATATTTTTGTTTGTATGGTATAGAGGAGTCGGTGGTGCCCCATTGCCCAAGTCTGTGCTCAGCAATTTACTCCAGTTTAGAACGAAGCAACGAAAAAGTACCATCGACATTTGGTGGTTGTATGATGACGGCGGTTTGACAATGCTGCTACCATATATTATTCACAGCAGGACGAACTTTGCAGGTTGTAAAATCCGTGTGTTTGCGCTGGCCAACAAACAACAAGACCTTGAAGTGGAGCAAGCTGCGTAAGTGAAATGAAAAGCTAAAAGATGCGTAGTTTTGTACCTTGTTATTCAGACAAGGATCATTATTTATAAGCTGGCATGCGAAAACTTAGATAGTTGTGCCAAGTTGTCCGTTCAGCCGTGTGGGTAGGTAGTTACTGACACCTGTATCCGTGTTAAAAATACATGCAGAGTGTCACTCAAATGATCATATTACGAAATGCTAGTTTTGACGTTATTGTTGATGATGTTGGCGACTGACTGGTGAAAACCTCCCATCCGATCCTCGCAGCAGAGCATTAATATTTAATGCGTTCATTAGCTAGAATGTTGTCGTAATGATTAGTTTGGATCCGTGAACTTGCGAACTCATTTTTATTATCACACACCTCTCGTTTATATATTTCGCTTTTAGGTTGGCCAGCCTGTTGGCAAAGTTCCGAATCGAGTATTCGGATCTAATTGTCATAACGGACGTAATGACCAAGGCAAAGGATAGTACCCGCGAGTTTTTCGACAGTCTTATCAGCGACTACAAAAAGACAAATGATGGAATAGATGATGACGGTAAGTGTGAACCAGACACATAGTTCAGTAATAGGAGCAGTGTCAGGTCTAATCATTATTTATTCACGTTTATTCGATAATAATAAAAAATAATGAGGTGAGAAGTGGGAGCGAGAGAATTTTTGCGGCAGCAGGGTAATTGCCTGCCAAAAGGCGTTGTTGTGTATGTGGTGGTGGAGTAAGCAGTAGCAGAACCAGATCTATTCCACACTGCAGTAGCAAGCAGTAGTAAAAATGTGACAAGGCTACAATTAACGATTAAATGTGGAACACAATACACAGCAGAGTATTTATACCATTATTTTTTGTGGCGCTCACACACACAGAAATGAAGATTGATCCACTTGAGATGAAGGCAATGAGGGAGAAAACGAACCGTCATTTGCGACTCCGAGAACTTTTGCTGGATCATTCACGAGTAGCCAATTTGGTGGTGATGACACTGCCGATTCCGAGACGAAGTGGGATTTCAACACCATTGTACATGGCGTGGTTGGAATGTCTCACGAGAGATATGCCACCATTTATTCTCATTAGAGGAAACCAGGAATCTGTATTGACGTATTATTCATAAACAAGGCAACGCGGCCTACTTGTTTCTCCAGTTATTCTTCTTTATTCTTAGGTGCATTTCTTTCACTTGCTGAAATCATAAAAGCGGACGAGGAGGATGAGTTTATGTAAAAAATATAGATTGCTCTACTAGCGTGCATTTTTTTGTTCAAGTATCACGAGTGAAGAACTTTTCACAGAACTTTTTCAAACAGGTAGATTACATATGTATATGTTTTATTATGAAGTGAAAGCATTCTTAGATGCAGAGGTTTTTTCTAAGAGATAAGGGATTTGACAAAATTGGAATGAGGATTCCAGGAATAAATACTTCGACATTGATCACATTAATATACAACGTTTCGCGTTAAAAGTTAAAATTAATTTTCTTTTACATAACATAAAGTTTATAAATCTTTTCATAAGTAGATATACATGTGCATATTAGAAAATTGCAAAAGAAACAAAAATCTGTGCTTTATGCTTTTCTAACTTTTACTTTGAAAATATAATATCAACAAACAAATTCTAGGAAACAAATGTTTTTTTCATCTTTCCGTGGCTTTGCTTCTGCTATTGTAAATAATATCTTGTTCACTCTACATTGGGTAAATAGCCCCTTTATAAATTATTCAGGAACTGATCTAATTTACAACGGTGAATTTCGGTGGCCAAACTTTAGGAATTGTAAATAGAGTATAAAATTTTAATATTATTGATTATCTATTTACTGACGGTTATAAAATTTACAATTTCTCTAAAAGGAACAGTCTCTACCAAAAAAAGATCATACTGTAAAAAATGTATATGCGTAATAAGATAATAACATAACAAAGCTATTTCTACAATTATGTACCTACACTAAATACACCCATCATCATCATATATTATTATTACGTACGAGTATGTATTTGCTTTTGCGATACTTACGCAAAATGAGTTAAATATGTTAAATGTAGACGAAGTTTCAGTTTTAAATATATAATTTTGTAGTTTAGTCATATTGTACTGAAGTTACCATTATCTGTAAGTATTTAATACGGACTTCCCCAATAATAAAATGGAGTCTAACAATAAGTACGTCTAGTTGTTTTGAGCTTCTTCATGTAATGTATACTAGCTATTATACCTAGCATATGTTTTAATGTGAAGGTAAAAATACATTATCTTATAATAAAAATATTACGTGATGACGTTATTGCTGTTTTATTGTGATGTAAAGCAAGTTAAAAAGTTTTATCAGAAAGTGCGTCAAGTTGTTACGAAAAGAAACAAACCTCTTTAGTTTGTAGGAGTTTAAAAACACACAAGTGTATTTACATAGGTATATGTATATATATACAAAAAGATACTAAACGTTATTAAAATTCCGACACATCATAATAAACATGTAAATATGTACAAAAATAAAAAAGTTTTAAAAAGTACCCGAAACCGTGAGCGAAAAGAAAACTTTATTTTACAGCAAAAGGAAACTGCTACCAGGAAAAAGCGCTATTTTTAGTACTGTGAAGACAAGGAAAATGTTAAATGATGTAATTATGAGACTGTACACGCATTTATGAACTTGTCTTTATGTTCTTAAAAAATAAGATCCCATAAGTCAACAAAACTACAAGACAGTTTACTTTATATATATCATAATATTATGAGCTATCTCCGCCATCTTCAAACAGGGTACGTAAAAGGCAAAACTTGGAGCATTATCCTGCTTTATGCCATTACTTTTACAAAAAGTGCAATATTTTTAAATTAAATCTTGAGAAAAATATGTTAATTTACAATGAAGTGATGATGCATGTTTAACTTTAATGACAGGTCATAATCCCAGTTAAATGTGCATTTATACGCATGGCTGAACCTGATGTACAAGTCTGTGGGTAATATGAGAAAAATGTAACTTTCAGATGAATCATATGAACGTACCCTATGTAAGGCAACCCTGTGTCTATTTTATCGTTTCTATCGTGCACCAGCATAATAGCAGCCAAGAATAAAATAATTTCTCTACAAAACGTCTCATAGTCTCCCAGTACAAGCGACGACACTTGTTTATCATGATCACCGTCGTTCTCCTCCACACCATACCTTCTTTTGATCCTACTGGTTTTAGTGTTGTAGTTGCAGAAAATGTATACACAATTTTTTAGTTTAGAATATAATGCATACTTTGTGAAGGAGGCCCGCTGTTTTAATATTTTTTAGAATTGCTAGAGTGAAAGGACTTTTGCAGTGTTTCGTTGTTGTGTTTCGACTACTGAGAGCCAACCAGCATCTCTGCCAAAGCGGCACTATACCATCATAACTACCTACTTGTGACTACCGTGTGTGTGCAAGTTTCCTGCAGGTTGAGTTATTTGAACAATTGAAGACGCTGAAAACTTTATTAATTAAAAAACTTTCCAACATGCACGCAAATTCTACCTTGCGTATAATAGAGAAAGACGGTCGACCCCAAATGCAAAAAGTAGGCAGTCAGCGAACAGATTGTGCTTGTAGCCCGGATGCTCCTTTAGTTTCTAGCACTGCCCGGGAAAAAGATATCTTAATTCGATATTGAATTGGATTCTTGACTAGTACTAACTTGAGAAGGTTGGAAAAGATTTTAATGTTTTATACTATACCGGAAAGTTATGTGTATATATTAGCATTATCTTTTCAATAAATAGGGTGAATATTTGTGTTTTCAGCTTCACAAGAGCTCATTAATACTATTTATTACTTCTTCTGCAGAGACGGGACGGGAAAATGCCTGACTTCACACGAAGAGAAGCAAACTATGCATCAGATAATATGCAAAATCAATTTGCGCAAATTGAAGCTGTGCGGTGGCTATGTGTGTATTCTTGTGTGTATCCTGTAGAATGTATGTGTTTGCACGAAAGGTAACTTTAGCTGTCATAAGCTCTGATAATGACTAAATCCGCATCAACCGGTCCGGCACATATTTCAAAAATGATCCAATTGCATCAGACCTCCTTTACTTTTATTCTCTTCTCTGAACGCT
>JAHZNB010006383.1:0-12509 GCA_027744295.1 Callyntrura guangdongensis
AAAGTATCAATATCAGTACTAATACTGGTACTTATACTGATACTTCAGTATTTTTACTACTGCAGTAGATACTGATACCCAGCTGTGATTATAACTTGTAATTGTTGTTATAATACTAACTCATAATTTACGCAGAGCAATTAAAAATGATTCAATGGTGAAGCAAACACATCTTGTCTCATGAAACAGAAAATATATTTATTTGCATATATCTCCATATCTATAAATCGTCTATAGTTCATTTCAAACGAATTTTAGTATCATCCTGTAGCATAAATATTTAAGATGACAGGCCACCAAGCGATTACATACATGACAGGATCGGAAATATTAATTCGGAAAATCAACGGGAACTTTGAGAATATACAATTTTCAAATTGTGTACTCTTAAAAATATATCGCGAGTAATAATTAACTACAGTTTTAGGCTTTGGCTTACGTATTTGGTCTTTTATCACAATGTTATTAATATCTTAATAGTAACCTCGAGAGGAAACTCAAGTGACTTTTCGCATTGACGCAAGGTGACTCACAATTTTTTTATTAGACGATTTTGTTAATATTAGCAAACTAAAGGTTACATCCCATGTGGTCTGATCATTTTATTTTTAAAAGCATGAACGCGCAACGAACATTTAACACATATTTCAATTTCAACAAAAATTTTACGGACGTGTTGATTTTCATTAAGAATCTATGCTTGACTGTGACGCCGCACCAATTTTTTTTCTCTAAAAAAACCTGTAGTTAACGTACGGAAAATTTACGAAATATAAACGCTGTAAATTTGGAAATGATTCTCGGTCAAAATTTCTTACCTTCGGGAAAATTTATCGTTTACTTTATAAATCGCTTTACCGTATGCCTTTTCACATTTTCCTCAAATGGTCAAACATTTTGTGTAAATACTGCCAGTGAGAAAAAATATTTACGACGGTCCTATTTTTGTGCCGCTCTCTTCTCCCTCTTGGTCATTCAACTCGGTCTATATCTTCTATTTGAAACAGTTGTCCTAACCAGAACGGCGGAGTCCATGTTGCATATTTTATGTCCAGTATTGAATATAATCATTGTTGTTGGGCATTATGAGAAACGAGTTGAAATTGTGCAACATTTTAACAGCCTTATTGACTTTGAACGAAGACATAATCGTAAGTAAATGTTCATTTTATTTTTTACTAGTTTGTTTCACTAAAACAAATTTAACTCTGTTTTTAGCGTCTGGCTGGATTCCACCGTACGCCCGACAGGGTGTGGGTCGTCGAGTAAAGTTTTACATTTACTTGGCCACAATGAACATGCCGCTAATCTATATGTATGTCTTCTTTCGTTTATTCCAAACTCCCTGTTTCCCACCCGTCCTGGGCTACAGACTTTTACCGGAATGTGACAGCAATTCAACGACAACTAATTCGTGGAGCAACTTTTTTCTCAAATCATTTTTATCTTTTCTTTCCGCGTCCAATGTTGCTTTCACCGTGTCCACTTGCTGTCTAGAAGTTACGCTGTTCAATGCCCTGCAAATTCTCTGTTTCCTTAATTACTTGCAGATATTTCTTCACAAACTACGTAGCATGTCTCCTACGGAAACTCGTATCTCCCAGATATTCCGACTGTACCGGGAAATCGAACTTCTTGTCAGCACTTACAATTGGATTCACCAGGGTAGAATTTGTATTGCTGTTACTATCGTTTTCTCGTTAGCCTTTGTAGTTTCAATGTGTATATGTGTGGGCTACTATCAGCAGGTAGCTTTGCCGATGCTTATTGTCATGATGAACACGATATTTGATTCAGTTTTGATTACCTATGAGTTTGACGGACAGCTAAAATCTAGAGTGTTTGAAATGTCTAAGGAAATAATTATTAGTGGGGAAAAAATGAGACATCTAATGACACGGCAGTACTACAGGAAACATGTTAAATCTTGGCGCCCAATGAGAGTATATGCAGGATCGGGTAATTTTTATGAAGCGGCGACTCCATTAGCGTTGATGGATTTCAATGTCAACCAAACTGCAACTTTCCTTATGATGTGAGATAGTGATATGGGCAAAAGTTATAGGAAGAATTATAATCATTTTGACTACACTGCTATTAATTATTTTAAGCTCATCTTGAAGGAATTTTTGTTTATGCCAAGTTACAGAAAAGTACTATAGTATAGTGTTTTTCGTTTACGTCATTAATGAATTAACATTAACTTGCACATATATGATACTTCGGTCAAAGACGCAGATACTGACACACCGTATCATTATTTAATGGTAAAAAAAATCTCTTTCAATTAAAGCTCAGTAAAATGGAAGCTTTAAAAAGTAATTGTAGTGTATATGTTCATGTAAAAATTATGCTTAAACTCAGAACGTTATTACATAGTTACATAGAGGCACAGGGCACCATGACATTGTGGTATCAATTTCTGTGCATTTAAATTCGTTATTAAGATTTAGTTAATATGACGCAGTAATGAAAAATTGTAACTTGAACGTGTATATACGTAGACTGTTTGAATGACTCACTTTAATGACATATTTTTTGGCATGAATGTTTAGTGGAAGCTGTAGTGCTAATCGTTGCATAGCGCATCGTTGGCCTTTATAATGATGCACATTTTAGTTTTAATAATTGTCTCATTTTATAATAAAAAAACACAATCATTATGATTCCAAATTATGCCATTCATCCGACTTCTAAATATTATATTATACTTTACAAAGTTATTTTACAATGTTAATCGCGAAAATAAATTACATAAATTCCAAAAAGACAACAATATTGAGATTAAAAAAATACGTGTATTTCAGTCAAAATACTGCATCTAAATAGTATTTTAAAATCTCCCAGCGGGCATATATTTGTGTAGTATGTATTGTGTATACATGCAGTGTATATTTTCCAATTGCATCTGAAGTGTAGTCTTATTAAATTGTTACTACAATTTTCGAAAAACGAAGATTCTGGTATGACATTGAACAAAATTTAATTCCCTGCTTCTGTAAATGCCGCTCTCCGGTATTACAGCCAGAAATTGTAGAGTAATAATGTTCTCTTATGAACACTACGGGCAAAAATGAATTCTCCGGTCACTTAAAGATAAGCTGTAAAAACTTTGGTAAAAATCGTCCGGTGGCTATAACTTGGCATACATAGTGTACTAATATGCCTTACTAATACATAATCAAGTTTACAGGCGTTTTGCCACCAAGCCCAACTGCCACCAAAGCCATGGTTTAACTGCTGCGAAAGCCCAATTCCCAACATTCCTACATTGTTTACTTTTCCATTCCAGCGTTGTATTTTCAGCATATTTATGTAGCTCTTCGTCATCCGCTTACAGATTGAGGGTATTTAACTTTAATTTTAAAGCCAATGAGAGGTAAGCAAAAAATATTGTTAATAAAGTAGTCAATAAGCCAGCTGAATTGCAGCTATAGAGACGCAGATGAAAATTGTTGTATTGGTACATACAAACTGATTGAATTGATAAAGACTTGATACTTTAGCTTATCAGTTGACCTGGTATCGCTATGCAAAAATTGAGGTATTTTGGATAAAGTTTAATTTTAATCCCCAAATGACTCTGTATTGGTTTACAAAATTTCTCAAATTATATCCCAGATATGCCATTACCCTGAGGTGCCTGTGTGCTAAATTTGAGTATAATCGAGCTTCTGGCCTGTAGACTAATCTGCATAAAAAACCTTTAATCTTTTGTAGATATAATATGTCAGAATTAACGAAAAGTCATTAATAATGATACCATAAAACCATGTTTGTGAAAAGGAAATACGCTTAAATGAAATCTTCATAACCTCCCTCAGTGATTAATGATTAATTTTAAACGAATTGTCACATAAGTATAGTATAACAAAACTATTAAAGACCACAAAGAAATTATAATGCTGAGCGAAAATTTTGATTCGGAAAATGAACGGATACTATGACAATATACACTTTTCAAATCGTGTATGTTCTCAAAAACTATGTCGCCAGTAATAATTAACCAATGCTTTCGTTCGGGATTACGTGTTTCGTCGATTGCTACTTTACCACAAATGTTTTTAATATCTTAATATAACTTCACCTCGGGTGTTTTGCTGACTTATATTTCCCATTGACGCAAGGTGAATCTTAAATTTATTCATTAAACGTTTTTGTTTACAATAACAAGCTTAAAGTTTCATTTGAAGGTGGTGGGCTCTGCTTCATTTTATTTTTAAAGGTATAGACGCACACCAAACATTCCACCTATATTTCAATCCCCCTCGAATATTCACATTTTTACTCATCTTCTTTTAATATCTAATTTGAAGCCGCACTATTTATTCTTTTAAAAGCGTCAGTAACACTTGTGTGGACTTGTGTCTTGCGGAAAGCAGAAACAAACGCTGTAAAGTTGAAAGGATTCTCAATTTGTGTCGCCACTTAACGACCAAAATATATAAACCGTCAAAAATAATTCCCTAGAATACATTTTTATCTTTATAATTTACTTACAATTATTTTTTCGTATGTTTACTGTAATGTAAATATTGAACTTAGAAGTCCACCAAGGATGAAACCATAGGCGCAAAAGCAGTAATGTAATTTATTTATATATATCTCGAGTGACAATAAATACGTCAATATAATGTCAATAATAATGAGCTGAATTTACGTACTTGTTCAGAATGTGTGCGACCAGATAACGACGAAAGCAGTAATGTAATTTATTTATATATATCTCGAGTGACAATAAATACGTCAATATAATGTCAATAATAATGAGCTGAATTTACGTACTTGTTCAGAATGTTTGCGACCAGATAACGACGACCGCATATTTTGTTGGCCTTCAGCAATAATTAACCCCCGGAGTTGCCACCAGTAGTAACATGGCTATTCTACAATTTATTCACTAGACAATTTCAATAACAACAGAAAACGACTTGTTTCAGCAGAAAATTCAGCATTTGTTTTCACCTTGATTCTATAAAGAAACCACTGGCATAGTCGTAGTTATTGCATTACAGTAGTCAATTTCAGTTGCTTACTAACTTACTACGTCAATACCTTTTTGGGAACAAACTTTGAAATGCTGCTCGCTCAAAACTTTCTCCCTCTGGCAAATTCCAGTTTAACCTGTTTCAATCGTTTCACCCTCTGCCTTTTTAAATTTTCTCCAGAGAGACAGAGGTTTTGTTTGAATTTCCCGTCAGAGAAAAAGTACCGACAACGGTGCTGTATTTGCGTTTGCCTATTTTTTCTTTTGATAGTTCAACTCGTCCTATACTTACGATTTGAAACCGTATTTCTTGCCCACATTGGCGGCATCCTTGCTTTACGTTGTATGCCCAGTATTGAGTACGACCATTGCTGGCGGCCACTACGAGACACGAGTCGAGATTGTGCAACTTTTCAACAGCCTTATCGACTTTGAATGGAGACACAACCGTGAGTTGCTTGAATGTTTTCTCATTTTGTTCTGTTGCCGGAAAATTAATTTGTTTTCATATTTAGAATCTGGCTGGATTCCACACCGGGCCCAACAGGGAGTAGGTCGACGGGTAAAATTCTATTTGTACTTGAGCACAGCAACCCTGCCGTTAATCTACACAGGGGTATTCTTTCATCTTTTTCAAAGTCCCTGTTTCCCGGCTGTCCTTGGCTACAAATTGTTACCGGAATGTGACAGCAAGTCAACAGCAACAAATTTTTCCTGGATAAATATTTTCCTCAAAATTATCCTTTCCTTCGTTGCAGCTCATCATATCGCTTTTGTTGTATCTACTACTTGTCTTCAAATTGCGCTGCTCAATATGCTGCAAGTTTTCTGTTTTCTCAATTACTTGCAGTTGTTTCTTCACCGATTACGTCACGTGCCCCCCAACACCACTCATATGTCCCATATATTTAGACTCTACCGAGAAATAGAAATTCTAGTCAGCACTCATAACTGGATTCATCAAGGTAAAATTTGTTTTGCAACGACGCTTCTTGTTTCGTTATCATTTGTGGTGTCAATGTACATCTGCGTTGGCTACTATAGACAAGCCGTATTACCATTGCTTATTATCATGGCGAACGCATTATTGGATGCAATTTTAATTACATATGAGGTAGACGGACAGTTAAAATCCAGAGTTTTCGAAATGTCTAAGGAAATAATAAACGAAGGAAAAACTATGAGTCATCTAATGACACGCCAGTTATACAGAAAGCACGTGAGGTCTTGGCGCACAATGAGACTGTATGCTGGCTCGGGAAATTTTTATGAAGTAGCAACCCCGTTAGTCCTGATGGACTTCAATGTCTCCCAAACAGCATCATTTCTTATGATCTGAGATCACTGTTGCGGCACCGTAAAGAAATATTTGAATATTCACGTTATAAATTATATATTATCTTGTATACCACATAACGTACGTATAAAAACGATTATTGTGTAAAGCATTATTTTAATTTAGATAATTTAATTTAAATAATTACTAAAGAGGAAATACCTATATCTTACATAATATGCTCAATATAGAATCTTTTTCACCGGTGCGGGTCTGCTGCTTGTAAGGACAACGGTTTTAAACTTTCAGCCGCATGCGCATATCAGAATTTCAATATCATATCATAATATATTATGTAATAGTAGGCCTGTCAGTAGCAATCGCAACATCAAGCTGGTACTCATCATATTAAAAGATTATATTTGAGCTATTTCGGGGCTACTTCACAATTGGAACAAAGCACTGCCAATGAAAAAAAAAATCACTCTGGGTCCTGCCGGAACATTCGACCATTATTATGACGTCAGTCATGGCATGTGGGATTGAGGTTGTACGTTTAGGTAAATAGTATACCGTATTCTCGTTAACTATAGGGGGAGGCTAAATCACGTAATTCAAAATATTCCGCGTCCTACTAATGTTAGTGTACCTATCCTGTGTATGTTAATACTAGGGGCTATAAATAGAGAGGGGCTATAATTAGAGAGAGGCTATAATTAGCGAGAATACGGTACTACAGACTACACAGGCATGTAAAGTTAACTTATTATTCATCTCGGTATACCGGATGGATAAAGTATCTGAATTTTTTTGTATGATATGCCAATGGTCAACTTAAAAAAGACTTATTGATAAAATTCCTTTAAAAATAATTGCGCCGAAAACACGTTTACCTATAGTCTCTGAGTTATTCATCAGTTCTATTGAAACTTGAAACAGGATTTTGTCGTATTGTTCCATCAATAATAAAGTTGACAGGCACCCAAGGAATTAAACTGTCCGCAAGGTATATATTACGTATTTTTCTCGAGTCCTATTGAAATATGACATCAATAAAAAATTCTAGTTTTCGTGTTTTGTTTAGATTGAATCATGGCGACTATCACTGATAACCATCACACAATCTATCACAACAACTTTGTTTAATGTCAAGAATACGTGACATGAATATATATTAAACGTGGTTTTACAGTAACAAAAATTTGCAATCTATACATCGCATAATTTCGTTTACCATAGAGTGATTTCATTAACATTTTATTTTTTCACTCAAGTACGTAAATGTTATCAGTGCCATGAAACTGTGACGCCATTCTGATTTTTTTATAGTAAAGTTCATGTTATCTACTTAGGCACGGAGCATAAATGCCCTTTGAGAAACCTAGAAACGAAAGTCGCTCCAAATTTCTACATCAGCGCTTTTTTCTATCTATTTCAAAGTCCTTATGCCAGGCGTCGTGGGCTACCAACTTTTACCGGAATGTGACGACAACCCATCAGAAGCAATTTTTCCTGGATAAATATTTTTCTAAAATATTTCCTTTCCTTCTTTTCCGCGTAAAATAATTCTTTGTCGCATCCACTTGTTGTCTTGAAGTAGTGCTGTTCAATCCCTCAAAATTTTCTGTTTACTCAATTACTTACAGTTGTTTCTTCACATATTACAGGACGTGTACCCTAACGCAGCTCATATATCTCACATATTCCTACCGAGAATTCGAAATCCTACTCAGTACTGACAACTGAATTCACCTGTATTCCACAGGAAGAATTTGCGTAGCAGTGACCACTGTGTTTACGTTGTCCTTCGTAGTGTCAATGTACATTCGTGTGGCTTATCACAAATGCTCGTAATCATGATGAACTGTGTATTTGATTCAACCTTTTGACCTTGGTAACGTATGAGGTAGATGAACAGTTAATATCCAGTGTTTTCGAATGTCTAAGAAAATAATAAACGACGAAATACATATTATGAGGCATCTAATGACACGGCAGTAGTACAGAATAGCCGTGAAGTCTTGACACACAATGAGACTATATTCAGAATCAGGTATTTTTTATAAAGCAGCTACCCTTAGTACTGATGGATTTCAATATCTCACAAACAGCAACCTTTCTAATGATGTGAAATGGCAGATGTGGTAATTAAAAACATAATGACATCTGTATATAAAAAATGGGGAGAATCCTTTCGATTTATAGTTAAAGGTCTTCATGACATCACGCCAAGCCCCATCCACAATTTTCAGGTGATAGTTGATTCTCAAATACTAAAAACGCACAGAGAAGTATTTGTAAACTGTGCATTGACAAATACAATGTTGTTGACGCATCCATCCATCATATAACCTTAATGTCAATTTTTGTGCAATTAGGTAATTAATTAGTTTAAACAGTCTTTTAAAAGGAAAAGATAAATAACCTACCCTTATTTCAATGAAACCTGTATCACTACTGTTGCTATACTGATACTTGAAGATCATAGCTTGGAACCTAAGAAAACGTTTGCTAAAATAAATTATTTACTTGCAAAAAATGTACACGTATATTTGTTATATCTTTAAATAATATACCTACATTATCTGCTAATACTTGCATATGGATAAATGAAAAATTCAAGATTTTTTCCTCGCCAGCAATGCTATCAAGCTTGTTACAGGTTTCTCTACTGTGGAAAGTATACAAATACTTTTTTAAAGGAGATGCCACTTTTATCATTCTTTCAATAAATTACTGACCAGTGTTTTCCTTATCTGCTTTATTAATGGTAACTGGCCACGAGCAGAAAGAGAGCTTGGTTTGCCAAGGTTTAGGTTAATGCGTTGATTACACCAATTGTATTCTCAATTTTTTTGTACGTTTAGTCCAGGCTGCGACAAAGCAGTAAATCATCCCAGTAATATTTCCTCAACTGCTCCCTACCAATACACTGTATTGTATAAACCGTACACCGTTTTAGAGGGATCGTTCATAAAATATGTAGCAACAAGGGCTCATTTGGTCATTTTTATAATTTGTGTACTGTGATGTGATCAGCATCAGCGTACGGTTAATGCACAATTTTTTAAAAAATTTTGGTGAACGGGACAAAACTTTCCAAAAGTGCACATCGTAGAAATATCCTCATGTGACCATAATAACTGTTTGGTATCAGTACAGAGGGTCTCCCTTATACTTATACCTCTCCCGCCACACGAGACACCCATCCGGATGATTTGGGTAACTTTTTGGGTACAAAATAGTTGCAATAAAACCACTTACTATTTAAAACAAATCATCCGGATGGGTGTCTCGCGTCGCGTGGCAGGAGAGGTATAAGTGTAAAGGAAGCCCTCTGTATCTACTGCAGTATTGGTACTGTTACTTAAACTGAAAAATGTTTTGAAAATACTGACACTGCTAATGGTATTGTGACAAAATTTCTGAATGCTTACACTGGTACTGAAAAATTACAGGAATACAAAACGGTGTCCATAATTTAACTTTTACATACAGTTCGAAGACTTTTTCATGTTCCCCAAAATTTCAGTGTAGAGTCCATGTCCACGTTGGGCAAAAACAGTCAGGTTTACACTGATTGCATCCATATAATATGCTTGTTAGTAATTTCTAAGCTAGATTTTCTCATCAGCATCTTCATAAAAGCATTAGTGTGACATGTCTTATGAACGATCCCTGGTACTCAATCCGCTTATTAATCTTAGTCAAGTCAGTAATTTATTTCAGTTCATCGTCGTCGTCATCATCAGAAGCTCACGCTTTTCCTTCCCAAACTACTCACCGTTGTTGGTATTGCATCTGAAATATAAGCAGCAGCGATATTATTATGATTCTTGTTAACAAGCCATAATTGACTTTAATCAACATTGATTGCCTTAACTTTAAACTTTCTGTTGCTCTGTACTATAAATAGTTTATATACCTACCCACACATCAGTAAGATACGTAATGCCATACAGCATTCAAAATAACATCTGCACAGAGTATTCATTATTGTTTTTAATGACATTTTTTCCTTTTATTGCCTACTACCAGCCGTAGTTGTGAGTTAATTGCTCGTCTCGGTGTTGTTCAATGTTTTGCGAATATCACAGGAAAGTTTTCTGTTTTCTTGAAAATGTCCCCATTTGTTTCCTTCGGGGCCACCACACTGGCTCTGGTTTTATTTGCGACCTTCGTAATCCCTCCCGAAATTGTGGCCTATCGCTTGATAAGCCCCAGTCAGAAAATGTCAAAATTGGATCAAGCTTTAGACTCATTTATCGTAAGATACTACAAAATTTTTTAAAATATAAGTACACCGAATAAAATTATTTTTTGTCCGTTTTTAGCACAATCGCTGGGAATGCGGATATCGTTGCTACAAACTAGTTAGCGGATCCTGTTTGTGTATTCCGGGGGAAAATGAAAATAGTTACTTCCCAACCAATAGTGAGGATGAGCCTCGAGTTGCCCAATCGGGATACCAAATAACGGCACCACCACCATTGTCTGACTCGACCCCAAGCAAGGAGGTTATTCGCTCTATTAAGAAACGCGGCAAGGATCAAAGTCGATATCACGGTAGTACTTATGTTTGGCAACCTTACGGGGGTGTGATTTAAAAGTAGGATTGGGAAAAGCTATAAAACTGTCTTAATAATCTTGGCAAAAATTTTGTGATAGGGTTAAAAGTGTTTGCAAAAATTATCTAGAAAACTTTATAATAAAGCAGTATGTTTACCTCGTCGTAAAAAATGAAAAGTTACTTTCTCTCCTTTATTTTATCCAATTTTTTTACGTTTACATTTTTATTTTTGGCATAAACGAAGCTACTGCATATTTAAACTGCATTTAGTTTTTTTAATAGAACACAAATAGCATACACAAAATTGAGAAACTTAGACAGACCTTCGTGCAAATTAAGTTACTATTTTGGTCCATCCATGTTTTTTGATTGTTGGTCTTATTGATCTTAAACTGGAATAAGGATGATAATTTAAATCTGACTCACGGTTACATCTCCGCGCAATGTAAATCCTGGCATTAAAATTCTGTAATTTTTTCTCGTTTCTCGTAATGCCCGGGACAAATAGGTAGCTGAAGATTTATTAGACTAGTACATATAAATTCAGATTTACTTTGATCAACCAAATCTGGTCATATACTTAGTATATAGTGGAAAAGTAGATCCACAGCTCAACTGACAACAATGTAAGGAAAGCTCAGAAAAGAAACAATAGTTGTATTTCCTTTCTAAAAAAATCAATTAGGATTACAACCGGATATAGATTCAGCTTCACACAGACAATGGGTCGAATAGTTAAGTATATTCAGATTAGCGATTGGGAAGAGATGATTTTAAGGGAGAATCAAGGCGATTAGATTAAACGCCATTCCGTTTTTTGATTACTTTCATTGCAGATTTGGAATTAAGGTTGGAAAAATGATGACAAGCACATGGTAGAGACTTTGCAATTTTTAAACAAATTGTGGTTGGATATCTAAAGTATACTTATTAACTACTGAAAAAGTATTCAGTAGTTAATGAGATTGTCTTGATGTCTGTGTGTCTGTCTGTTAGCACGATAAATTTTTAACGCAAACGAACTCAAAATAGTTGACCCCTATGATCCCCAGGGGGCGTCAAAGTTGGGCGGAGTCTACTTTTTCAGTAGTTGCTCATTAGCTTTACAAGCTTCTCGTTTTCAATTAAAAGCATTTCACTGAAAAAATAATTAGTAGAACGATATGTTTAGATATTACTAGGTCATCCAAGCAAAGAAAAGTATTTCAAAAGTCGAGCAATCCAACTGAAAAAAAGCTACGCCCGTCAGTATGTATCGGACTGTAAATTAGTAGGATTCTTTTGAAAACAGCGTGCCAATTAACTTATTCCTCCCTAAACTCCATCCAAGAAGAACTTGATAACAAGAAGTGTGAACCTAATATTAACTACATGGTCTTGCTTAATAGAAATTATGCCAAGCTTATAAATATTTATGCCTACACCACAGTCAACCGTAAGGAGCATGTAAAATCCAACCATAAAAATAATATAGTAATGCATAAAAAGCTAATGAATAAAATTTGTTATTTGAAATAGTTTTTGAGTTTGCTCCATCCATCGTCCATTATGAATTATATTTTAAAAAAAGGGGTTATTAGTGGAATAGATCTCCAGTGACGAAGAACAAAAACCAAAGCACTTACTCCAACGGTTTCTAACAACATGATGATGAGAAAAACTACATCGACGAAGAG
>JAHZNB010006384.1:0-13661 GCA_027744295.1 Callyntrura guangdongensis
TAATGACGTGTGACATATGCAAACAGGTATTTAAAACACTACTGCAACTCAAAAACCACAGAATGAAAAGGCATCGCGTGGATTTACTAATTTGTGATATATGTGGAATAGGTATTTGATCCATAAGTATTTATTTACACTATTATTAGTTTAAATTATACAAAGTATTCAAGTCTTTTAAAGCATGCTTTATTAAATATTTTGTAAATCAAGAGTGTAACTCAAGTAAAAACCTTAATAACCACATGCAGTTGCATACCCAAGTTCGAAAACACGTTTGTCAGCATTGTGGAGAGTCTTTCACAGTTGGTGCGGTGATATAAAGTCTCAACTATCAAATTATTATGTTTACTAATATTTAAACCAATGACGTTCCATAGAACGTTCCAATGGAACGTCATTGATTTAAAACTAATATATGTTTTTAATCTTTAGCCCAGTATCTGCAGAATCACATATATAAAATGCACACTCCGCATGATGCCGCAGCGAATCCTCTTTTCTGCACTATTTGTGGGAAAACATTTAGTAGCAAATACTACCTCAATGAACATAGAGCAGGAGTTCATGAAAAACAGTATAAATTTCATTGTCCGATATGTAATATCGGATCTCAAAGTAGGTGCGCTCTGAAAAGACACATGGCACGGTTACATAAAATTGGAGAACAAAAAGTATACGGTTGTACTGTGAAAGGATGTAATAAAAAGTTTGCTACGCCTGGTAGACTTAAAACCCATCATGTAGCAACACACATTGGAGAGCGACAGTTTAGTTGTCGGCATTGTGGAAAAGGTAAATACATAAATAGTTAGTTAATTTATGTTTAACATTCTATTTTAACTTATTTAATTTCCTTTATTTTTTTCTCGGATAGAGTTTTATGATACAAAATATCTACAACGACACGAACAAATACATACTAATGCTGAGTCAAAGCCTTACCAGTGCGAACTTTGTGCAAAGCGTTTTCCCGTTCGGAATTAATTTATATATCCACATGAAATCTCACCGTATAAAAAAATAATTAAAGGATTAAAGGATTAAAAAAATAAATTTTCAATGTTAAATTTTAAGATCTGTCACATCCTGTGTTATATTTTTCAAGATTAACTCAAGATATTACACTGTTTAAAATCCATTGCATAATGACTTTCAGCTTTTTAATTTTCATAAAGTTACATCCATGATCCATATCTCATCAAAACAGGAAATTGCTTCGGTACCAGGTGGTCTTCAACAAATAATCTTATTTTCCCAAGTCAAATCTTGCCTCATTCTATATCGTTCACTTAAAATCTGCTGCTTCAGGTACTTCTATCATAGATGGATGGTGTTGTTTACCGTAATATTTATTAATAAGGGGTCAATGTTTATGTAAACTATTGAATTAAATCTTTGGCAATGTTTAATCCACAGCTTTTCTAATAATTACTTTAACATAAATCTCTTTTCTTTTTGACATGCGTTTTGAAATATCAGTTATTTACACTGCATACAAAGCATCGTAAAGCTTAAATGCCTTACAATGTACATAATACTCAAAATAAAGGACACAAAATTACACTGCCGGCGCTCTGTTTAATGGATAATCATTATCATCATGCATCAGCCAAAAATTTTCTTGATCATGCCTGCCATCAAACGCTATATATATTGAATGCATTTTAGGTATATTGTGTACTATGTGTACACAATGTTTATTCACGATCACGGCTGCGTTACATTACGATTCATGAATAACAATTTGCAAACTGACCACTACAATTTTGTGTACCTATTTTTTGTTTTGATAATTATTATATTTTTTAAACACTACGAAACCCACCAATCTCCTATGTAATATAGTTAAGATGTTTATGAAAATTTTAAAGCTTCTACGTTTAATCAAATCATTTATCGTAAAAGTTATTAAGGTAGGACATCTCTCTTGATTTGCTCTGTTGAGCAATAAGTTGCAAACAAGATGCACATTAAAAAGGCACACAGATATTTTAACTTGTACTCTAAACAAAACTGTGTTGACTGCCTGTTGATTGTCCATTAAATATTGATACTTAACAATATTTTACAATTTTTAAAGATGCAAGACCCTTCTTATGTCATGCACTTCTGCAGACAAAGGGCTTGACTTGTGTCATGTGTAGTAACACTCGCAGAAGAAGGAGTAACCCACTCCTTTTCTGACTATTTTCATATTGCACCAATCTAATAAATCCATTGCACAGGTATATTATTGTCAACTCTACACAATACATAATAATAACCCTTAAGCATATATTGTAAGTAATTACTGCTCTCTGCGTACTTAAAAAAAACTCTGAACAAATTATTGTGTTTTTTAAATTCCTCAGTGTACTCCTTAAAAGAATGCATCCGTAATCCGTATACATAATGACAATCATATTATTAGCATGGTGTGTGCCACAACATTACACACACAGTTAGTCAGACATGGTTATTGAGATCAATTCACTTTTATTCAAGTCGATTTGTTATTGTACCTTTATCTGTTAAGCGTAATGGAGTAAAAAAACTGGAGTCGAGTTAAAGATTGTGTCATTGTTTGATTTTGATATTCAATGATCAGTGGGAAAATGGTGTTTATTGGTTTTGCAGTTTTAGTCGTTATTTTGGCTCATTTGGTGAATACGATTACAACAGATTTTCATTCAAAGTTTGTACAGCAATTCAGTGATCAGAAAAAATGAAGTGCAAGAATGCGACTTATATTGGTAATTTATTTGGGCGTAGGTGGCAACGGCAAATTTGTAAACAACTCATTTATTTATGCGTAGGTTGTAGGTTAGTAATTTAGTATCGAAGAATTGAACCCACAATATTTTGTGCTGCTTGTACTTCCCGTACCGTCGACAAAACAGAAAAAATATGCTGTTACTGTTAAACTCTTTACAGCAAAGCACATTAAGCGTGTCAATAAAATAAAGTTTATTGTGATTCAGAGTTCACGTCACGTTTACAAGTTTTCACTATATAAAGCTATAATTTTTGTAGTTATACTGTTTACTGATATTGGTTGTAGGATTTTATGAATTTTTTTCTAACAATGCAGTGAGAAATGTTGTAGGCGCTGGCAATACCATTGTAAAGATTTTATGTAAAAGTTACATATATGTCGTGCTCAATTCTCTACACACTGTCAGTTTTAGGTGACTGGCATGACTGATTGAACTTTACTAGATTAAACAAATAATTTGATTTAAAGCACGCGACGTGAAAAATTGATTTTTCCGTTATCACCAGTTTTCTTCCATTATTAAAATAGGGAACGGTTTGCGTGCATTATTTTAAAAAAAATGAATATTGAATCGATTTCACTGCTTATTGACAATTTTCAAACCTATTTTTTGCTCAATATCCAATCGCTGAGTAAACCGAATCTGCTTTCTTATTGTATGTCGTGTGCTGTTTTGTGGTTTGTGATGTTTTTGTCGTGCTCACTTATTTTCCCGCAAAGCAGCCACATAATCGTCGTAATAATTGTCATCTCATTGACCACTGAATAATAATTAAAACATTAAATACCGTGACCGGCGTGACCGTGACTGTATTTATGTGTTACAAAAAACAATACGTCAATCATTCAGAAACAAATTCCAGCAGTTCATATTGCTTAAATGTGTTGCTAAATGTATGTTCAGAAAATTACTTTTTTGTGCAAACAACATCCAGTTGGACTGCTTTGCAAAGTCAAGATTTAGTGTCTGCATGATTTGTGGATTTTGTTTAATGGCTTCCGCCACAGTGAGTAGTGTTTTACATAATACAATATTATGCAATGGAATTATCGTTCATCACGTTTTATCGTCAAATATGTAAGTTACATATTATATTAATGTGTAAAAGAGGATTTGAATTCTTTGTTTTTTATGTTTATTTGTGTGCTTGATTAGTAAGCTCTATTCTAAATTTTTAAGTTGGAAAACTAACTAATCATGGATTTCGGTCATCCGCAGCGTCATTGCGTTTGAAAAAGCAACGATTTATTTAATGGAAGTAGAGGTAGCTACCTCATTTACTGCCAGAGGCTATTTTAGAAACGAATTATGTGGCATATATTCCGATGCCGATAAATGCTGTGAAATGGGATGTTTTTATCCTTTGGCTTTGTGTTTTGACGCGTTGGTTTTTTCCTAAATTCTAGAGGTTTCTTGCTTTTTATCACGATTAGGCACTACAGTGTTTAATACCTAGTCATTCGTCCACAATTTCGTAACATACTAGAGTAAGAGGCGTCGTGACTTCAAATCATGAAAAAATGACGGGTGACAAATGATTACGCACAGATTTGTACTAAGCGTGTTGTCCGGCTAATACGTTAATGTTTTGTTTTAACGTACGATGGGGTAAATACAATAGATGTAATGATTGTATTGTCAAATGTTTTTATTTTGACTCTGTAACAAGCCAAATTGCTGAATATTTATGAAAGATTTGTGAAAATGTTGGATTTTGTTCCAGCTCATCGCATGCTGCCAAAAAAGTTGGGCTTCTTTGAACACTGAAAAATCCTGGCTTTGTTACAATTTACAGTTTCCCCATCCAATGTAGTTAGAAAATTAACTCGGCTAGAAAACAATATACCTATATAATACCACGAACTTGCTTGTCTTTGTGACATAATATGTTTTGCAGTGATCAATTTCCGCATTGCCTCTACTTTGTTATTATAAATTACAAATATTTCTTATATGGACAACTGGGACTGAATAAACTACTATTAAACGTTTGAATAATTTTTATGTGAAAGGCATGTTTAATGGCTGTGCATGTTTTTAAAAAATAACCTGCGTGTATTAAGTAGATAGAGCACAAAATATATTGGTTTGATTTCCAAAAATAAGACCTACCACAGTTTTTGTTTACAACATGGTCTGTTTTACCAAACTGCATATTGTAAATCAAAATGAAGTTAAGTAAGCTAAGGTATTTACAATTAGTAAAACTCATCACTCATCATAGTCATAACGCTAATCACGCAACAAACTATTAACTTTTCTGCTGCATCCCAGTCGGTGTTGCTTTTAAAGTGCTAAACATGCAAGTAGTTTCAGCGCCCAGTTCTGGAGATTTTCTGTTAATTTGTAGATGTGCTTGTTTCCTGGAACAGCAGCTATATGAGTCGTAGTAGTCATTCTCATTAAATTCTGATCATTAGCACACACTTCTAAATTTTCTTCAAATCATGATGAAGGTAGATATTATGACGTAAATATTTTTTCCATCAGTTAATTGCTCATTACAGTTCCAAGTTGACACGCTTGCAAAAGGCAAGTTTCATTCCTTTCGTTTTATTGATATCTGAAGTGGTGAATTGTAACATTTCAAGGTCACATCACATAACAATACGTTGAAAAACGTACAACACAAGTTTAATTCTACCGATGAGACGAGCTAAAATGCAATTGGGACTAAAAGGGAAATTATATTAAGCCTATTGCAGCGCCATCCTGGCAAAATACACGGCTTGTCCTTTTAAATACAAATAGATATTATTTGACATTGACCATTGGAAAATCGAACTCGATTCACCACCAGAATTTGTAATAGTTCAACTTGAAATGAATTCTATGTTAATGTAATAAGTAATAATGTAATAAGTTTTTTGGAATGAAAAATTTATTAAGTAATAAATATTTATGATGACAATTTTAAAAAAAATGTCTTATAGGCCGTACTGTGTAATCTGACAATGACATTTACCTTTACACCCATAGCATACTATATGTCCTTTACAGCGTTATATAACATACGAGTTTTGACTCTTACAAGTTTATCTTTTTCTGTAACGTCATGCCGGCTCGCAAGTGGTACTACTGGTAGTTGTGATTGGTAGTTGGCGTTGGACTGTTGTCAGTTTACATTTTTTATTTCGATTACATTTTCGACTAATAATATTACAATATGTTTTGCATATATAATGACAATATGTAGCAATGCACTTTTGAAGCTTACGCAGACTTTTAAAATATTCAATGACGAAATATCGATGACAAGAATTTACCCTCCTCGAAGCAGCATAGCATGGAGCAAAGTGCATATATAAATGTTCATCAATTATTTTCATTCATTGTTTAGTCGTGATCGTTGCAAGTCATGAGTAATCTTTTTGGGTACTTGCTAGCCAGAGGCAGATACAAAAAGCAGATTCTAGTAAATGTGCTCATGGGAGATTTTCATGCAATAGTTAACTGGGAGATAATGTATTTATATTAGATTGTATTTTAGGAGTACAGAGTGTGGACTCGACCTCCGTGTATGCGTATCATTTTTCTAATCATAAATCATCGGACTTTTTGTTGAGTAACATGTTTGTATACCATATCACTGACCTTTACCAATTGGTAGCTGCTCCCTGTTCCATTCACACATTTCCCCAAAAGCGAGGTATTATTTACATGTGTTCATTAAAAGTTCCTTGGAATGGAAAACTTTGGTAAGTGCAAATTATTCGGTCTATGAGGAATAATGGGCATCACGTCAGAACCTCTACGCATGTAAAAAAATTTGACCTTTGATGATCACTTTGGGTGCAAGTTATTCGACAGGCAGACACGGTGCAGTTCGACAGAAATGTTGGATTATCTGAAAGAATAAAAATATTCGTCAATACTGCGGCTGATGAAGAGTGAACGGACAACTCTTCAACAAAAACATCCGTAATTGTTCATGTTTTATCTTTTATTAATTTGACCATGTTTGCAACTTGTACCGTAACGTTTTTCACTGTAGAATTTTTATTGCCCTTTCAAACGTTGTGATTAAGTTTTTAGTGTTTTCACGAGACTGTGATAATGAAGTAATCACAAACTTTGACAAATGACTAACATATAATAGAAAGAGCATAAAAATGATGACAAGATGAGTGTATTTTGTTACTTGCACAATCGACCAAAGAATCAAGTCAAGAACAATCTTTTATGTATTCTGTTGACGCTTTCAAACTATTAATGACTTAGCTTTGACAATAGGTACAGGTTCGGTTACATAGGATGACTCACGTAGGTGTGCATACAGCCGCTAGCCGGACAGGCGAGACGATTGTCCATATTTATAGCCCTTACAGGTCTATAATATTTTGTGATGCAGGTCACGGCACGTTAATGACATTACGTTACGTTTGTAATTTTTATGGCGGGGCTGAGCGCACTATGCCTAATATTACCGGTACTTAAATGGAATCGCTGTGAGGGTGGTATGATTAAACGATCAAAGACTTGAAAATTATCATCAGCCTCATGCAAACAATAAAATAGTGGTTCATGACACAGAAATAAAACATCTCAGTTTTTGTTTTTATGCACCAAACGTTTATATGGGTTGCTTATACTCAAATGTGTTTTCTTGAGATCTCACATTTTTACGTTGTATTAGTGCAATTGTATGAACAGCACCAGTACGAGCTTTTACGATTGACGATTTTCCCTAATTTAGCTCGTTACGCTAAAAAATCCATCCAATAATGATTTCTTGATTAAAATTTTAAAATGTTATGAAAAATCCATATAAATACAGGAGACAGACGGTTTGATTTTCGTCATCAGTTAAATTTAAAGTGTGCCTATTGTACATTACATTAATCACTTTACATACTTAACAAAAATAGAATCCTTGAGTAGAATTTGATTTTAACATATAACCGTCACGAAGACCTTTATTTCAAAGTTTGTACTTCTCTGTGCCTTTACCTGTTCTTGAACAGTTTCAGGGTATGATAATTGCGTAGCTTATGTTGATTTAATTTGCCCATCGTCGCAAATAGATATACGAGAACCTATTATTTGTTGGCAATTTCGGGTAGGTGATGTAATGACTAATGACAAGCGCAGTTGCAATTGCCAATATCCTGTGTGAATCTGGCTAATCCAACAACGCTGTGTGTGTACTAAAGTGAAATGTTGATTTGCTAACAGAAAATTTGTTGAGATGAGCAACTCAGATTTCAGATTTCAGCCTTACACTTCCAACCCCTAATCAGTTCCACATAATTCGTATTTAGCAAGATGATTCATCTTGTACTTGATTTAAACTGATATAGACATACAGAGGATAAACCAAGATTTTTGTTTGTACTTCTAACGCAGAAATGGAGGTGGCTCCAATATTAGGCTAATATGTTTACTGATTTAGCAAAAATGATACGCAAAGATACATGGGTGCGCTTTGTCTAATCCAACAACGCTGTGTGTGTACTAAAGTGAAATGTTGATTTGCTAACAGAAAATTTGTTGAGATGAGCAACTCAGATTTCAGATTTCAGCCTTACACTTCCAACGCTGAATCAGTTCCACATAATTCGTATTTAGCAAGACGATTCATCTTGTACTTGATTTAAACTGATATAGACATACAGAGGATAAACCAAGATTTTTGTTTGTAAATACTTCTAACGCAGAAATGGAGGTGGCTCCAATATTAGGATAATAGGTATGTTTACTGATTTAGCAAAAATGATACGCAAAGATGCATGGGTGCGCTTTGTCTTCTACAGCGTCAAGCGTGTCATGTGAATCGTGTTATATAATAGTCAACTTTTAAACAAAACTAGGTATTGTGTAACCGAATTCGACGACAAGCTACTAAAATAGTCCAAGAGGTACATCAATAACTTAAGGATGGGATTTTTAAAGGAAAACTGGCATGTAAAGCAAAATCGACTTGACTTAGGGAAGTGAAACAAAGCTTTTTGGTGTCTTGTGCCTTGTCAATTATAGTATATCAGGGTGTTATACCATTTAGCGTCAGTTTTTTTCTAAACTTGAATAGACGACGCTGGACAACATGTTGTTTCGTACTTAAGTGAGAAATCTTCTTACTGTTTCTTCCAGTTGTCCACCAGTTTACTCACTTTCAGCTTCGTAAGTTTTGTAACATTGAAACGGTGTTGGTATTGAAATGTTTAATGATAATGAACGGCACGAACTAGTAACATAAAATGTGATAATTGAGTAGCTGTTTTTGGAATTGCTTCCCCTCTGTAATATATCTCTTTTTACTGAGAAATTTTAATGATAATGAACGGCACGAACTAGTAACATAAAATGTGATAATTGAGTAGCTGTTTTTGGAATTGCTTCCCCTCTGTAATATATCTCTTTTTACTGTATAAGTTTTTACATGAGTGATTTTAATGGTATCACGTTACTTTTAAATTTCAGTATCCACTTCTTCGGTTCACACTCTTTCGAGCAAGTTTCTGCCACTAGCAAAGTATGCAATTGAAGAAGGTTACACAAGAGCCAAAGTTCCTGATAATATTATTAACGTTCAGACAACCTGGTTCTGGAGTCGTGAGGAGGGAGTTTCATAAGAAGAAACTACTGGTATAGCATGTATGCTATTTTCACACTGCCACTGTGTGAACTATGCGGATGAACACGCCGTTGGCATTCTTAAAATGTCAATATTTGTTACCAGTAAATCTAGTTCTTCCCACAAATGAAGTTGTGAGACAGGTTTTATTTTTTGTAATACTCTCGTACTGTCTAATTGTCATTGGTGCCTTGAAGTCATCGGACAATGAAATTCTCCCCGAGAGTACCATATGGGTTCATCGTGACAAAGAAAATTGTCCAGCGGATAGACAGAACGCTAGTAATAGAGTAAAGTTGTCTGGTAAGCCTTTTCCTAAATCCAGTAAATGAAACAATGAAACATTACATGTACAGAAAGCGCCCTAGTTATGTTATTATTTTTGATTATTAAATTTAACAGCAAAATGTCTTTTGGAAGCACGGAAGGTATCTGGAACACATGATGTTGGACATGATCTACTTCCGAGCTGGACGAATGAAACACTGTTTTCAATTGGCCAGGAGTTTGCACGAAAGAACATTGGATATTTAGGAATCGGTCATTTCTTTGCTTTAATTTTTGAAAATTTTATCCCTGATATAAAGGATGTGCTGATCACAACTGGCTCTTCAAATACTATGGACAGAGCAGTAAAACGCTATACTGCCACAGCCACCCAGATACTATTATGGTATCGTAATTCTATAATGAATCCAACTGAAAAAGCAGTTCTGTTGGACAGTCTCCGTACGGTGCGGCGACTTCATCTAGATGGCGCCTTCAAAGCTGTAGTAAGAAAAAACAGGAAAAAGTATTTAGACTCGAAGCAAAGTGAAATGCTCCAGCATTTGTGGGCACAGGAGCCTCCTAGCGTCGTCTTTGATGAGAAATATTGGACGGCTCTAGAAAGGGATTTAAAAGAGTCCAGTATCCCGTCAGAGAGACGCAGATTTCCAGAATGGAGCAATCCAGAAGGACCTCCAATCAGTCAATTTGCGCAGAGTCTTACACAATTTTCGTTTGTGGGTTTACCGGTACTTTTTCACAAAGAGTTAGGGATTTCTCATGTTACTCGAGAAGAATTTGAAGGCTTTATTCACATGTGGGCTTCGTTGGGTCACGCTCTTGGAATCAAAGATGAATTTAATATATGTTTGCACGGAGATTTTGACACTACCAGGAAGCTGTTTAAAGAACTTTTCCAGACTTACTTTATCCCTGCCATGTTCCAGTTTGATTGGCGTGTTCGTGTTCAACTGGGTGCTTATCTTGACGTAAGTTTACTTGATTTCAAATTCAAAACTATGGAACATGGGGCGAAATGAGATAAAGTATATTCTGACGCTGAGTTCCACTGTCTGCATTTTACGGTAGAATTCGATAATGAAATTTGTGTCATTTTTATGTGCTTAATCAGGCACTTCAACATATGGACCAAATAATCACACCAAGGTTAATAACCTACCGTTTTCTACGTGACATTGTGAAAATAAATCCTCAAAATATTTTCCGCCAATTTAATGTCATTGAAAGGATGTATTTAGCCTTAGTGGATAGTTTGATGAGTAACAACTTGGATGCAAATCGATTCTTGCTGAATCGGGGAGGCATGTTTTTCCTGGAAGTAAATGGGTACCGACACTTTGGACAGCATTACAGTACAGATGCAAGAAAAAGCAGAGGTGCTTTCTACACCAGAGAAAAAGTTGAATTTTAACTTTGGCCGTTGTAATATGCCTTCATGTTTTATACTGTATTCAATTTATTATTGTTGCCAAAATAGTCCATATATTAGTGTCTGTTAATTGTCAAGAATTTCTTTCTGAAAATGTGAGCGGTAATTTATGGTACACTGCTACCGTTTGATGGAATCCATGACATGACTGATTTCAGTATTTTTATGCCAATCCTTATACTTTTATAGGTTCCTCACGTAGTACGTAGAAAACATTTACAATAGAAGTGATTTACATTGACGTGTAGTAAATAATTGTTATTAGCGTTCCTTTGTGTAAGGTTTATAATATAACGTTCCCCAATGTCCAGTTGCATTTTTGTAACTCAAGTGTACAAACCCATAAACTCCAACTCCACAAATATTTCCTCCAATAAAATTTGCTTTAAAACTTTAAATTCAGAATATTATTTTTTCAACATATTCGCCGCTTTATTGACCTGTTTGTGAAAGGTGGCATTTTTACACGCATCTACTTATTCTCCGAATGGTCAGTATGGATAGAATCGTAAGTAACCAAAATCTTTATTTAACTCTACAACATAATATTCTATGTGCAATGGCAATTGGCATTGTTATTAGTTTTCTATATACCTTGGGCAATTGGGAGCATTTAATACAAATCCTTTGGCGGGCTTCCCCTATATTTTGTGATCTTAAAGATGAACAATTATTGCCAATGATGCTGATGCTGAAGATTATCTCCCAAATATCGACTACACACTATGTATTTGTATTTTTATATTTTTGTTACCACTTACCATTTTAGTCACGGGGCGGATACATTAGCTGAGACTTTGGTTAGACGATTAAAGGAAGAGCTTTATTGGAATCTGCACACCCATATAATTATTATTGGCTACTGACCGACTAAAATGCCAATAATTACTATTGTGTGGATGTTCTTCATGAATAATAAATCTGTGATCTCACTCTCTCATTTACATTTTCATGACCCGATATTGCGGAACAATATTATCTAATGTTAAAATATAATGTATTTTCGCAATATTTCACGCGATTATGATAATATTTATTACAATTAGCTTTAAACAACAGCATATAAAACTTGTGTGGTTTAATACGAGTTTCTGTTTGTAAGTAATTATTGATAAAATCAAGCTGCATCGGAAATTCATCAATGATCAAATTATATAACGATGTATGTACTCCTACTTATTTTGGCGCATGAACTAATTCATCATTTTCTACAAGAACGCAACAATGAATGTGCAGACTATAAGTCATATAATAATGCTCTATGTACCGTATAATTAATTTGGGCTGTGTACGGTACCTGGTATCTTTCATTTATAATATTTACTGCTAGGGAAGATGTGATTTTTTAAAAATTTGTGCAGCTGCAACTGAACTGTAACTGTAATAAACGTTTACTGTAACGGTAACACCTTTTGTGGGAGGTACTGAAGTGCTGTTTGGGTTTGGCAAATATTATGTAGATTTTTATCATAAAGGTATCCCACACGATTTAATGTTCACCTGTGGTTCACGACCTAATAAGTTCTTTAATACAATATTGATTTTTTACGATAAAAAAAGTAAGAAAAAATTAGCGCAGGCTTTGTGCCAACATGCTATGAATACGAATGTTTTATAACATTGTCGCTTCCCTCATGACGTTTACTCAAAATATCTCAGGTATAGGGCTAAAAAGCACGATGATCATTGAATTGTCTTGACATGCTATTTTTAGCTGTCAGAAATTAGACTTAAATGTGACACATAATCATCAATTGAAAATTTAGCTTGTGCACCATGTTGACTCACGCCAGTTGTTCCAACATTCAAAGTATTCTTGCCCTTTGTTTATTGACTTCTTTGTTGAACGAAATTATAACTGTGCAAGGGAGTGGAAAAGGAAGTCGAGATAATTTTTACTATAACCCAATCGATACTGGGTTCGTACAAGAACTCAACCACATGCGCTGCGTGGACCACGATGGTCACGTTTCTGGAAAGTAAGTAAATTTCTGATTGTTTTTTTTCAAATTTAGATATAGATGGCCATTTTCGTGCCTACTTCCAGCATCGCATTTGGCAACGGGTCGTCTATACGATGGAACGTCCAGTTTACCGGAGCGTGTTCTTGCTCCACCTTGGCTCAATATGACTTTGTTCAAACAAGGCCAGAAATTTGCTCGAGAAAACAGTGGAAACTTACTCCTTAGTCATATTTACGGATTATTTTGCACAAATTTATTTTTTGACTTTAAGGAAGTTCTCCTATTTTGGGGCGGATTCGACAATCCTGAAACAGCTGCTCTTAGATACACACGAATTGCTAATAGCATTTTTGACTGGTATGGAAATTCTCCCCCAGAGAAGGATTTTCTTGCCTTTCAGGAAGTGGCAAAAAACATTCGAGACGTACGAAATATTCATCGAAATATTACGAAAGTGGCGGAAGCACGTGTAGTAGAACAAAGGCAAGTCAATTTAATAAACCCGGCAGTGTATAAAGCCAGATCAACTAACGAGAAACTGTGGAATGCTTTCAAACTGGATATTGCAATGTCTCCCATCCCGTTAGAAAATCGACGATTTCCTATTGAGTACACGTTAACAGAAGAAGAAAGGCGACCATTCAATC
>JAHZNB010006385.1:0-13274 GCA_027744295.1 Callyntrura guangdongensis
ACTCACACACATACATTTTGTGAATAAACATAACATGCTTTTCTGTCATTACTGGACGAAGAATGAACATGCGTAAGTAGCTTGTCAGCTAGCTGGATGATATGTTTTTGCTGGAGAGCGTGTGGCAGTGGTAATATTAGCAGGCAAGGCATAGTGGAAAGAAATATAAACATAGACATGTGCAAACACAACATCACGACACAGTGTGTGTCGACACAGGTCAAACCAACAAAAGAGAGTTCATTGCTGTTTTATTCGTAGAAAGAGAGGGGACGACGACGACGATGATGATGATACTGATGAGATATGAAATGGAATCATTGTAAAGATAATCAAGAGAAAGGGCGACGAGCTGCTATTCTACTGCATGGTAATAATGTGTCCTCTGCTGACTCTAGATAAGATAATGGGGAAAAATGTGACATTGTGAAAAAAGGAAATAGGGAATGAAACGGTTGAAGAGGGTGTCTTGCCAAGTAAAGAGGGGTAACACATAAGAGACAAGACATCGTAGCCAAGAGAGAGAGGGGGAGGAAACCAGTTATATACATAAATACGCTCGTGGAGTAGTGGTGGTGGTTGGGCTAGTAAGAAATAAAAATGATGAAGTTTTACAGCAGCAGTCTTTAACTAGCATTACCACCTACGCACCAGAAGCAGCGGCAAAAACATCGTTTCATCACGATGATCATGACGATGATGATGATGATCAGCATCTCTAGAGAGGAATATCTCGTTATCACCAGCGGATAACTAGAGTGTACCTTACCTTCTTTCTTTTCTTGACTCATATAAAAAAGAAAAGAGACTGTGAGAGGAAAAAAAATTCTCCTTCACTCTTCTTTACTTTTTCCCTCTCGGCACGGCTTGTCTCGTTTACCATGCATGTTTCTTTAGTTCGTTGTGTTCGGTTTTACTTGCACAAGTGAAGAAAAGTGGAAAGAAAACGTTGGACGGATGATAAAATGTATGGCTGGGTTCACCCTTTTTCTTGGGCTCCTTTTCGTCCATGTACTTAAATTCCAAGGAGAAGAAAAGGAATCACTAGTACAATAAAAAGCCATATTATCATAATGGCTTTCCCTCTGATAGTGATGATGATAGGGGTATGATGGTAGCAAAATGGAATATTATTGTATGTAGATTTTGTGATTCTTAAGCAATCCACATGCATATAATTAAGTGTACACTTTTTTCTCTTTACAAGTCTGAAAATGCTGCTGGTGCTGATGATGATGACGATGGTAGTGTAGTAATAGATGCAATGCCAAGCTTGCTTTACTCCTCTCTTGTTTCCCATTATCATTTAAGTGGCTGCTTGCCTGTCATGTTTGTGTGTGTGTTTAAGTAGATTGGAGAAGAAGAAACAAGGCTAGGGAAAGAAAGAAGAATCAGGGAAAAACGAGAGAAGAGAGAGAGAGACTTTGGAGAAAGCAATCGATATTTTTTCTCTCTTCAGAATTGTACGAAACTTAACTCAAACAACTACTTCTACTACTACTACTAGTAGTAGTTTCTTCCATTTTGCTGGAAGCCCCATTCCAGAATTATTACAACAACGACGACGACGAAGTGCTGGTATGTGAGTAGAAGCATTTCATTCCGGCGTTTTTCACGATGAAAAAAGGTTTCCCTATTTACAATATAAAATAGCATGCATGTTTTGTTTGTTTATCTGGTTATACGTATATAAATGTCTGCTAACTTTCTCTCTCTTTGTGTCTGTGTGTGTGTGGGGTACTTATTTATTTGTGAAGTAAAATGTAGAAAGAAACCAGAAACACGAAACGTGGCATTGAGCTGGAGGGAGTTGAAGAGAAACAGAGAGAAAGAAAGAAACTGCGGCTGCTACTCGGCAACCTTGGTTTCATGTGTACAGACCTAGGTATATACCATCATGACAAATACACACACACACACATAAACATACAATACCGTTGTTGCCGTTTAAAAAGGTGAGGAATAATGCATGGAGGAGAGAGAAGAAAAGTGAGCTTGTCTTGGTCTCGTGTGTGCGTAAGCAAAACATTTCATATTAATCAGGGGAAAGGGGAGAAAGGGAGAGAGAGACACTAAAAGGAGAAACCTGATATAAATGTGTTTTTATTTCATTCCATGAAATCAGCGAAGGACGAGGACGCGAGGCGAAAATGTCTGATTTTTTTTGTCTTTCCATCTTTTTATCCTCTCAGGTTTCAACATGGATGAAACGGATATTGCAAAGCAGCAAAGGAAAAGAGTTTAGCAGCAGCAGCAGCAGTACATAAACACACGTACCATGCCAGAATAAGCAACCATAATATCTGATGACGATAAACAAGATGGGAATACTCCTTCTCCGGATAAAAGGGAAATACATAACTGGGCGAGATGCGAGAGCGAAAAAAATCTTTTGTCAAAATCCAGATTTAATATAACAGCACAAAAAATAGAATTTTTCGGCACAAGAGCATCTATAACGTTGTTTCAAGTTTTGAACGCTTGTCTGCTCGGCAAATGGAGTGGTGAAGGTTGACTGATGCAAATGTGAATTGGATGATGGATCCAACAAACTTAATGCTACATATATTATGCTAAGTATGTTGTTTCGAGTAATTCTGGCAGAATTGCAAAAAAGAGAAACAGCAGCAGCAGCAGCATTATGTTGTTGCTGCTGCGACCAGTGCCATCATGAAACTGCAAAAGAAATGTACAAAATACGGTGTATGTACACACACATTACACGCAAATGTATTGTAAATTTCGACTTTTCATGTCAGATAGTCAGATGTGGATAACAACTTGTTTTCGCAGGATGTGCTTTTTTTGTACCCTTATCTTTTTCCGCTTCCCTTCTCGGTAAGGATATAATAGTAAGTAGCAACAAAACAAAATTACTTTTGTTTTTTTGCGTATCAGCTGAACGCATGAACGAATCGCGAGTAAAATCGGCGATGTGGTGATGATCACAGAATAGTTTCAAGAGATTCAAGCTGAGTGGAGACGTTAGAATGATTTCTTGCAAACGGGAAGAATGTGATGGTAAGCATAATGTGTATGCCTGAGACTGTCTGGTCTGTTTGTAATAAAAACTCTTCGTTTTCCTCTCTCTTTGTTTGAGAAAATATAAAAAAAAAGAATATAAAAAGTAGCTACTTGGAAGGGCAAGACGTTGCATGAATCACAGCAGGGACAGCAGTAGTAGCCAGCTAAAGTACAAATACAAAGTAGCAAATATAAAGGAGTAGAGCAATGTACCGTGAAAAGTTGTGAAAGTTAAATGATTCCGAGTATTTGTGGTTTCTTGGGGAAATTGGGAGTGAAAGCTGGGATCTAGAGTTGGGACTTGGGAGGAGGATGATGAGAAAGGCTAAACTGACGAGCTCGTATTTTGTATTGAAATCCGAGATCACGTTTTTATACACTGTGGACCAGGCCTTGAATTATTGTAATTTGTTGGTATATATCATATATCTAAGTGACTGTATGCATGTTTACGCATATATACATATCCACACCATATACCTCCACGACATGTCAGTTGGTATAATCATGATGATCACACTCTTTTCTTTCCTTGTAAAAGTCAAATGGCCACAACGAAGCTTGAAATAGCACATCCCACCGAGAGAAAAGGCTGTAAATTCTAAGCGAATTTAGGCATCATCAGTGGGGGAATGAATAGAGGTAAAGTAAAAACTCGATAAGCCCAGCATCATCAAGGAAAGAGGGAGCAACCAAAACCGCAAAAACCAACAAAAAATTTGCTTTTTAAGCTCTTCTCTCTCTCTCTCTCTCTCTCTCTCATTCTTTCCATCTTCATTTGAACTTTTGAACGAGCACGTTTTAACTTTTAGTTTTGGCACAAGGACAACGCTTATAAGAGTAAAATCCTCTCAAACATTGTACAACACGTACTTTGGACTATCACATTGTCTCTACTGCTGAAACTGTAGTACTACGACTGTTGCTGTTTCTGCCAGAAGAAAGGAACAGAGAAGAGGGCTTCAATCAACCCTTTGAAGCGCGTCCTTTTCTCTCCCACTTTTAGAAAAAAATGTGGAAACTAAGTGGTGCTGGAAGTGCGGCACGAAACGTGCAATACATTGCCTTAAATTAAATGACGCAGTAAAAAGCTTTTGAAAAGCAACAATAATGGTGGTAGCAGCAGAACTTTCTGTCAACGACGACTTCTAAAGTGAAGGGGGAAGGGAGCGTATATAGTATATTGTTGTTTGTCTTCAATATATAATGTTATCTAAACACTAAAAAATAAGTATAATAATAACAGGCACATATAGTCAAATGATGACGTCAATATCAAATCCTTTACAAACCAAAAACAGTCTTCCTTCCGTGCTCCCGGGCAAAAGTGATGTTTTTTCTTCCGTATACACAAAAATAATGAATTGCTGTTTGGTTTCTCGCTCCAACAAACCTAGTACCTTGTACACAACCAGGCATGTACCTGAGCGCATATCTTGTAAACACCATTTTATCATCATTGTTACCTCAAGGACACACTTTACGCTGGTGTGCTTGCAACTTATGTGTACATTTTAGAATTAATGTCCCCAGGTGCCTTTGTTCCATCCCATGATGAATATCAATATATAATGTTATCTAAACACTAAAAAATAAGTATAATAATAACAGGCACATATAGTCAAATGATGACGTCAATATCAAATCCTTTAGAAACCAAAAACAGTCTTCCGACTGTGCTCCCCCGGGCAAAGGTGATGTTTTTTCTTCCGTATACACAAAAATAATGAATTGCTGTTTGGTTTTCTCGCTCCAACAAACCTAGTACCTTGTACACAACCAGGCATGTACCTGAGTGCATAGCTTGTAAACACCATTTTATCATCATTGTTACCTCAAGGACACGCTTTACGCTGGTGTGCTTGCAACTTATGTGTACATTTTAGAATTAATGTCCCCAGGTGCCTTTGTTCCATCCCATGATGAATGACGGAAATCCCGGCTAATCAAATCAGACAAACATATTTAGTTGGAGCCGTTGGAGCAGGAGTACTCCAAAAAGACATCATTACTGTTACCACGATAATAAGGCTTCTTCTTTTGGTTTTCTCTGTAACCCAACCTCAAGGTATTCCCCGCAAATCTCAAAAGAAAAGAGGAATAATGCATTCCAATTTAGACAAAACAAAACAGCCCACATCCTCCTACGTGGAACAAAAACTGCTCCGCTACTCTATGAAATAACATCCCTTTCCTATGACGCCTATTATACAACTGAACAGCGAAAAACTCCAGCGATAACGAAATTCGCTTTCGCTTCGCTTACATCGCGTAAAACAGCTTCACCTGCCTGGTCTACCCGCACTACCAACATCACCACCACCACCGGTGAAAACTCGGTTGCTATTTTGGTCCACCAGGAAGATCGCAACTTCCATCCCTGATGAATGAATCAATGAATGAGTTTTCTCTTGCTCTTTTCCAACCACACTCACTCTCCCATTCTTATTTTATACTCCCTTATGCGCCGCACAAATTCTTCTCTCCCCAGCTACAACACCTTATAACGGACTTCCTTGGAACTTTTTCCCTTCACACTGTGTGAGTCACACATCACAACACCAGTGAGCAGTGAGCATTAAGCAGAAACCATTAGAACAAACTTCACCAGTAGTTGTGCAGCACCCACGCCAGAGAGCAGTCTCGAGAAGGTGTGTGTAGGCATGCAAATACTCTTGTTAAAATACATGTATGCATTCTCACAATCTCGCATAAAACGGCGCATTTAATAAGAAGAGTCAGAGTCAGACCTTTTTACTCTCTCCTCTTAAAAGTAAGGTTTTTCCTGAGAGTACATTTTCGATTCTCTGTGCTGCTGTTGTTGTGAACTGTTGTTCGCATGCATGTCGTGTAGATTTTTTTACACTAACACACATATAACACTAGTTAAAGTTGTCTTGATGGAACAGAGATTCCACCATTCTTTTTACGTAGTATATATATATGTTTATCCGTATTTATATAACATTTTTATACATACCTACTAAAAAAAACTATAATCATCTCATCACCATAATATCATATCGCCGTTGTGTAACGCGTGTATAATATAATAGAATTTATGCCTAAAAATGCTCTCATTCTTCCACCATCACTGCCCTCTCTGTTGTCTCTATTGTCGTGTGGCAAGTTCTTATTTTCACTCACATTTTAACGAGAGCAGCATAATCATCGGCAATGCCGCATAGACATTTTCTATGTGGACTGGGGAGTCGAGTGGAGAGAGAGTCAGCAGCCAATGCCCAAAATGCCGAGTTGTCGTGTTGAATAATATGTATGTAGTATGTATGTATATATATGTAGTCGAGAAGTAAATACACACCAAGATCGTCGTCAAAATGAATATAACTATTTAATCTTAATCCCTATATAAGTTCTTGTCTCCATTTCATGCCTTATATTTTTTACTCGCCATATCACATTTTCGTGTTTTACGACTGCCTTGCTGCCTGCACTTGAGTAGAAGCACTAGCACGGCCTTTTCTCTTTCAAGTTAATTTCTCCATATTATATCCCTATTCTCCATTCCATTCTTTTTGTACTGCTGTTTTCGGCTTTCGGGCTCCTTCTTGTACTGCCTACCAATAATACTACCATATACCCTCTTCTGCACACACCACAAATATCAAAACCAATATCTGTAAATACACTGCTGTGTGGTGGTGGCGTGTGATCTGTCCTTCGTCGGTTTCGGGTAGTCAGCCCATCAGAGAGCCAATAACGTGAAGACCTCCAGCAGCAAGACTAATAAAAATTCAGTTAATAATAGATCATTAATTATATTGTAGAAAGGGACGGCAGGATTCATTAATATCTTTTTATTTAAAACGTGGCTTGATTGCTTCGTGAAAGAAAAGTTTATTTTGTGAGACACCAGAGCAGCAGAAAATTATTAAAGGGTAAGTGACCGTTTTACTGTTGTTGTTAGTAGTGGCCGACGCCGTAGTCATCTGTAGAGATTAAATTTAAGAGGCTTTTTTGGTTCCGGGGATTGGGATAAGTATAAGTATGTAGTGTTTTATTTAGTTAATTAACTAATTACATTTACACGACCGGTAACACCGTCAACAGTATGGTTGTTGAATTGGTAAAGGTCTCTATACAGTCTGTAGTTTGAATGTAACCGTTAGCCGTTGAATGAGGTAGTTTGCTTGACCTTTTACTTTATTGGTCTCTTCAAATTGAAAATATAATCTGTTGTATTGTTGTGATTGGCCAAATTTGAGGAGGGGCACGGCAAAAAGCATGTAGATGTTACAAAGATAGCTAATAAACTTTTGTAGATGGACATGGATGGTTATGGAATTTTTATTTATTTATTAAATGCTGATGCAACCGATAACTTGAGTTTTAGTAGGTGCAGATGATAAAATAAATGTTTTGTGGCACTAGTTTTAGAAATGGCTCCACCTAGTTATTCTGATCTTGGCAAGGCCTGCCGTGACATTTTCGGTAAGGGCTACAATTTCGGCGTGTTCAAGCTCAACTGCAAGACAACCACTGTTGGCGGAGTTGACATTAGCACAGGCGGGCATCATTCCTTTGAAGAGAGCCCAGAATCAGGGTACCTGTTAGATGCTACCATAATACCATTACGTTACGTATTTAATTTTTGTTCAAGTTAATGCATAGTGCATAATACAAATTTCTGATTATGTATAGAAAAAAGTCCGGAAAGCTAAAAGGACAACACAAATCAACTAATGCCACCTTTGACGTTGATGTTGCTGGATCTGATGAAGCCAATGTATTGGTGAACGGATCTGTGGTTCTCGGCTACCAAGGATGGCTCGGAGGCTACCAAATGACCTTTGATACTATTGCTGGTGTTTTGAAGAAAAATAACTTTTCTGCAGGTTTTTCCGCTGGAGACTTCCAACTTAACACGGCCATGTAAATATTAAAACCTCACAAATGCATTTAAATGTTTTAATTATTGTTTATTATATTGCAAGTAGCAATTTTCTCGTAATTAATTTACCCTGTAAAACAACAGATGCGTCCGATACGATACCTTATTTTTGTATTTCAATCTTACAGTGACAACGGAGAAACATTCAGTGGTAGTTTGTACCAGAGAGTAAATAAGCAATTAGAATGTGGTGTCCAGCTCAGTTGGACTGCTGGTGGAGAGTCAACTACACGATTTGGTCTTGGAGCTAGATATTTGCTTGACCCATGCACAGCTATCAGGGCCAAGGTCAATAACCAGAGTCAAGTAGGTCTGGGCTATGAACAGAAGATTAGAGACGGTAAGACTCAGGAACAGAACGGTTTATCACACAAAGTCATTCACATTCATCACCAAAGTTTATCGAACTTTATTCGTTTGTTTGCAGGTGTGACACTGACATTATCTACCTTTATTGACGGTAAAAACTTTAAAGCTGGTGGTCACAAGGTTGGTATTGCTCTCGACCTGGAGCCATAAAAAAGCAAAGATGTAAAGATTTTTTTCTTCGTCAATTGTTTTTCTTGTGGATGGATATAAAATATGTGTAAAAAGCAGTGACTTAAGTAATATACAAATCTATATAATAGAATACGACGACACAATTGCTTCAAAAAATGTTCATCATCCAGGGGAATGTCGTATTTAGTGTCATTTAGTTGATCCATTCATTATATAAAATAAAAATAAATTATTAAAAGAAACATTTAACTGTCATGTCAAATAACGTTAATTTATGATGGAACACTATGCAATACATACTTTTAAAAATGTGTAACTATCGCTGAAAGAAGAAAGTAGTATTTGATGAGGTCGCTGCCACCCTGTAACTGTAACATGCAACTGCTAAATTGTTATGCACTTAGGGAGAAATAGGTTTGTTGCCCGTTTTATTGTAAATGGAATAGTTGGATCCGGAAATTAAAGTTGATAAACGCAGTACACATTATATTGCGTGTGAAGAATGGTCATGTCCATACTATGTTGTAAAGCTGTTCAGAATGAATAAACTTGAAGGAAATATAATCAACACAACTTTATTGTAGTTAGCCAGAAGTGGTTTTATTATCGAAGTTAGCTAAATTATCTGTGTCCATTGTTGGGAATTTCCTCAAATTTTCTTACGCGAAACTCAACCATTGAGACTTGCAATAATTTTATGATTGTGAAATCGTACATCTTGATTTGAAATACACAACGGTGGGCAAGAATTTAAGGTGGTAGAAAAATAATACATGCAGATGTGCGAGTACAACCCGGTTTTAAATTATGGTCTACATTATTCTGAAAATTTGGTATAAATAATACGCTGACTGATGAAGCGGTGATGTTGGCAAACAAGCATTAAAAAACCGGCTCATGACCAGTTTTATGTATATTGATCTCGCAGCATTTAGGTAAATGAGTGCGATAGCAAGAATATGAATCTACTGAAGCTATTAGAAAAAGGGATAGTGTAATAATAAAAATGACGAACACGCATGTAATTTATCTGACATCTCATAGATATTTTTTCACCAATCCCGGTTCAATGCTCATAGGTTATAATCTGAATTGTGTTTGATTGGGCTTTCACGATATTATCAGTATTTTAAGCCCAGGTGCTTTTTATTAGCACTTGTAGTCAAATTGGAAAAATCTGGTTCGTATAGTTTGCGTAAAGGTTTAACAAGCGAAAACAGTAGCTCTGTAAAACGCGTTTGTTTTACTTGAAAGCAAAAAGGGAAATCTGTACTGTCTAGGTGGATAATTTTACAATTAAACCTGTTGGAAGGAAGGTTAACTTGGTTGGTTGAAAACTGCCTTCATATACATCGTTGCGCTAAATAAATCTACTACCTAGTTTTTAAATAGCTATATTTTCATTCTTGCTTATTATTATAATTCGCAGTAGTGGTGGTAGTATATGATACGGTTGCTTCGTTCACCTTTATATCTCTTCAGCCACAGGAATATTTGACTTGGGGAAATGTAAATGGAAAGTGATGGATCTGCGTGGCATGTGGAATGCTACACTTATAGGTGATAAAATGATTGCTTGTTGCAAGTAGTAAAACTGCGTTATTTTCAAGGTTGCATTTAACTGCTAACACGTGTGTCGGCGAATACCGTCACGCTAATTAATTTTGATATTTAATGTTTTCCAACTGCATAAATTCGGCAGTTATGAATATGCCGATATTCAGCTCTCATTACTCAAAAAGTATTCGATACTTGACGTTGAAACAAAGGCGTGGCTATGTATCTTCCGATGTGTGAATCCACCACCTACTGATAATTTACTCATACGTAACGCAAACGCAACTTAACCTTCTTCAAAAACAATTTTGTTTTTTTATCAGCTCATGAAAACGATCATTATTACTGTACGGGCTATGTACGGCACGGAATTCATTAGATATGTTTGCTGTACAAACAAATATGATTATGACTTCCTCCACTTCAGTATTTTAAGCTAAATGTTTTCTTGGTGGGCTTACTTTTTACTTGCCTACACACACATCACCATCGTACATGTTGTTTACCTAGCGTTGTCGTTGTACACAAATGAAAGTAAGAAACGCTACACGCTACCGTTCCACTGAAATATGTGTCCTTCCTATGGTGAGATACATAAGAAATTTCGGTCTACGAGAAAATCCGTGTAGATTATCTGTACTATAATTTTTTACGTCTCTATTGTACATACAAATATGCTACATTTTACATTTGTACCTATATCCTACAATTTATTTTTGTGAGGTGGTAACTTGGCAAGTCTTTATTTTTAGTTCTTCTGAACGCTGGGACTGTTGTCGGCAAAATATTCCGGCTTATTCTCGTTCATTGACTGCTACTCCTTAAAAAGTTGTGTAAACGAACGTAAAGTAGTAGCAACACTACCAACTACAGTAGTGCTAAGCAGGAGACAATAGAGAAACCGAACGGCAGAGCAGACCACCGCCGTATAGGAAGAGATAGGTGTTTGGCAAGGCAGAGAAAAATATAGGGAAACTTTTGCTCATGTGTCGCTCACTCTCACTACTTCTCGGATGGTTTTTGCCAGTGGTCGGTGGCGGATCGCGATGATGATGACGGCTTTATACATGCTTACATATATCATATAAATATGTACTACCATGAAACTGGCTAATAATAATAACAAGCACAAAGTTTAGTTGCAATAACTGCAAAGTACAATACATAAAAACTTAGAGATGGAGAATGGAGAAAATTATCATTAAAGCCGACTTTTTCTCTGGTTGTTGGTCGGATCAAGCAGGACACAGGATACCTCTCTTCTTTGCCTATGCAAATCAGTTGGTATAGCTATATAGCTAGGTATATAGTTGATTATCATCAATATAATATTACATGTTACCTAAATACCTAGAGATACAGAAAAGCTGAATAGTGGCCGTGGACAGAAAATACATGAAATATAAAATAACCTTTCTATAAGCCGAGAGAGAACAATACAAATTGGTCGTGGTTATAGTTGGTGGTGCTGTTGTGGTGTGTGTGGAGCTATGCGAATAATGATGATAAAAAGACCAGTGTAGTGAGAGCATAAGTAAGTCTGTATTTTCGTATCTCTACTCACTAGACCAGTAGTGCTTTTCCTCACACAAAGAGATCGGCTGACTGCCTTCTCTTCTGTTTTTCCTTTCCTCTCCTCGTATTCACTCTCGAACATTGTATTTTGTTTCCCGAACAGAACCCTCTGTGTGATTTGGAGTTTGGGTCCGAGGCCGAGATTTACCGTAAGTGCAGATAAACTATAATCTTCAGCATTCATTTCATTGCATTTAATAACTTCCCCAGCGCCATCATTGGCAGTATTGTTGGCAGTAATTGTGTAAGTTTTAGCACACTCATTTCGCTCAAATCAATTCAAACTTTTTATCATGTCGTCGCTGCTCATCGTGTTGTTGCACTTTTTATCAGGATTACATTACATACATTTCCCATTTCGAGAATGACACAATTTTAATGAAGACACGCATGTTGAGAAACGTGGACACAAAATTGGCTTGGCTGATGATGCTTTATCGTAGAATAAGGGCGCACACGTACGTCTGTACAATGATAATCTCGAGTGTGCGCCCGTGTCCATAAGTATTGGGAAAGCACAAGACAAAATCAGAAGTGCTATACTTGGATAGGGACAGAGGGACAAGTGTTCACTTGTTTTTATCTCATCCTCTTCAGAGCTCCATATAAATTTGATACGAGATTTCACAGAAAATCACATGCCAGTATGTGGTGAGATCAGAGATGGCACATTAGAACAAACACCATCTGAGTGAGTAGAAGTGTGCAGTGCCTTCTGTACTAATAATAGGCAATTTATGAAATCCATCTTGCATTCTTCATTTAACAAGGCATACTAACGTGATTTTAGAGGGGTGCAGTGGGCTAGAACCATTGGTCAACCAAATTTTTCTAAAGAAATTTTTTAGTTTTAACCATACACACAGCTGTACCGTGATCTGAAAGTGCAGCGGCTGCAGCGAATAAAAAATACCTTGATTGTCTTTTGGTTTGTTGGTAAGTAGAAAGTTGTAAGGTACAATAGAGCGAGATTATTTGTGGCACATTGAATAAGCTATACAATCTTACGTACGGAAGGTACGATGAAAGGTGTCGGCTGGGCTGGTACAGCAGCGAACAAGAGCTGGATATACCAGACCAAGGAGGACACTGACATTAGCATTTTTTATTTGCTCGCACGTTCTTGTTACCGACGCAATGAATGACATGATACAAAGCTATTAAAAAGTCACCTTCACCGTTGGCATGCACACATTGCAGAAAGAATATGTTTGTAAAAACTGATAATTAGGTTCTCGTGTTACTGCTATTATTGGCCAGGTATTATTTTTTTAAAATAATTTTGCAAGTTTAGTTAATTTTATACCACAGTTTATACAACACCTATCATAACCATTTATAGTAATGAATTCAGATAAGAGTTAACGGCAGACTATAGACCGGCGAGTTTTTTTAAAACATAGATGCATTACTTGGAACAGTTTTCATCTTTATGGCAATCTCAACTCAATGCTAAACATTAGTCATACTCAGTTATATACTAAAGATTCCTTTTTAGTGTATTCGTAATAAATTTGCTACTATTTCAAGTACCAGCGGTTTTACAACGTGGTAATATATATTATTTGGACTATGTCATAATGCCATTGAGAGATAGTCAAGTGCAAACAAAAGTATCATTATCGTTATATATTACCTAAACACATAAGTATTCATGCATATTCATGTTAATCTAATTTTCAGGTAAAATTTGTAGTTGATCGTT